>JABLUY010000230.1:0-58034 GCA_013306675.1 Thraustochytrium sp. TN22 | reverse complement strand
CGCAGAGCAAGCTCGTGAGTTCATTCAGCTGGCGCAGCTCATAGCACGCGTAGCCTAGCTGCCGGTGCACCTCTTCGAACGGGTTGCCAGCGGGCGCGGCGGGGCTGGGGGCGGTTTGGCCTTGTCCCTTGTTGATGATGGAGTCATCCTTGGCCTTGCCGTCGGCCTCAGTTGTTTCTTGCCCGAGGCGCCGGCGTTTGGTGCTAACGCTGCTGCGCTTGTGCAGCTCGAGGCGCTTCACGGCCGCCGCGAAGGCGTCGGCCGCCGTTGCGGCCGGCAGCAGCCGCTCCGTGCCATCAGGCGCCACCTCGAGCACCTCCTCGGTTTCCGGCACGACGTCGAGGTGCACCATGGCGCGCGCGCGCGTGGGTAGCGCGCGCGCAGGCGCGTTTGTGGCGCGTGCGCCTCCGCGCCACCCCCGCGCCACTCCCGCGCCTCGCCGCGCGCCGCCTCGCCCGGCGCCGCAGGCGTAGAAGCTGCTTCGTCTTGGATTGGCTATTGGCGGCTTGCTAGCTAGCTAGAGCAGGCGCTGTTGGGCTGCAGCAGCAGCCGCCACCGCCACTGCACGGCGCTGCAGCTGGCAGCTGGCAGCGCTGCGCAGCCAAGCGCGTTGCCGCCACCGTGATCTGGCCCCAAAGATCTTGGCAAGGTGAGGCGCACGCGTCAAAGCTCGCGCCGCGGTTCAAATTAAATTTATTCCAACCGTCAACGCTCGCAATGCTGCGTCACATCGTGCGCTGTTTGCGATAGACACACGGAAGCCTAGCTAGAAGCACGCAATGTCCTGTGGCGCGATACAGCACGCAAGCATTGTAGCACGGACTTTACGAAGGTTTTGCAATCAGTCCTCCTCGAGGAGATGGTAAGAGGCGATGGCTTGCGTCATCTCGTCCTCGATGGAGGTGACGAGTTCGTGGCCGTCGCGGGTGTTGACCCAGCGGTCAGCGTCGGCCTCGTAGCGGTAGCGCTTGGGGCCGCTGACGGGGGAGGAGAGCCAGACCTGGCGGTTGGGCGTCTGCTTGTTGAGCACCCAGACGCCGAGCGGGCCGAGGTTGGCCTCGACGACGTCTTGCATGGCGTTGGCCTCGCACATGGCGCCGAGCCTCTCCTCGGCGTCCATGGCGATGTCGTCGAAGCGCTGCTCAAGCTCCTGGAAGAGCTCGCCGACAATGTGCTCGAACTGCGACTCGCTCATCTCGTGCTCCTGGGTGGCATCGTCGTCGTCGTCTCCGCCGCCCTGCGAGCTCAGGGCGCGCGTCTGCGGCGTCGTCCAGGCCGGGACCGGCGTCCAGCCCGTGACGAGCGCGCGGACCGAGCGAGCCGCCGCCGGTGCAGCGGTGCGCCGCGCCGCCGCCGCCGCCGCCGCCGCCGCCGTCGTCGGTGTCGTCAGAGTGCTGAGCCCGCGCTTCGGCTGCAGCGGGCCGGCAGCGCCGGCGCGCAGCCGCGCCGCGCGCGTCAGGGCGGCGCGCATCGCGTTCGCCTCGCCTCGCCTCGCCTTGAGTGCCCGCGCGCGCCACCGTCGTCGCCGCGCCTCGCCTTGGCTTCCTGCTGCCTGCCGCTCGCAGGGCAAGGCCTCTCGCCAGCCGTGTCATGGCATGCTCACGGTGCGGCGCCTGAGCCTGACCATGAGCTCTGCTGGCGTCTGCTGGCTGGTCTTGCTGCCGCGGCTGGCTGCCGGGCGCGAGGCGCCGCGCGAGGCGCCGCTCGGCCGCGTCACCGAGCTCGCTGGCGGCCCGCCGTCAGCACCATCTCCGCCGCCACACGCAGGCTCGTCGTCGTCGGGCCGGGCCACTGCAGTGCAGCAGCAGTGGACTCGGCCTCGGGCTCGGCCTCGCTGGTGCAGCCACTCCGCTCGCGAACTTGGACTCGGCGCAACGCGCGCTGCTGCGTCGCCTGTGCTGCGTCGCCTGTGCTGCGTCGCTGTGCTGCGGCGGCACGGGCGTCGCGCCTCGGCCCGCGCAGGTTCACTCGGGACGAGTCTCGCCTCGGCGGCCTGGGCGGCAACCAGGCATTCGTCCCAGTCTCGGCTGGCGGCGCAACCTTTCGTCTCGAGCGAGACTTGCCGCGGCGCGCTCGGCGGCGTCGGGACTCGGCCGCCTGTCTGGCTGCAGTTTCGCTGCAGTCATCCACAGGCGTCTCGTCTCCGTGGCGCCGCGGCCCTGCGCAGCCAGCCTGCGCTCCGGCGCTTGCTCTCTCCCCCTCCCTCCCCGCCTGCCTGCCTGCCTGCCTGCCTGCCCGCTGCCTGCCTGCCTGCCTGCGTCTCTCAGCCAGCTCTCTTCTCCGCCGCCGGTCCCGCGCGCCGCCAGGCGGACCTCTCTGCGCGGCCTCGACTGCGCCCCCGCCGCTCCTCGGCGCCGGCGCCGGGCAGGCTCCCCGCTCTCGCGCTCGCTGCTGGAGCCGCTCCGCGCGGGGGCGCCCGGCCAGCCCCTGTACGAGCAGAGCAAAGCAGAGCAAAGCAGAGCAGCAGTTCGGGCCGGGGCAGCGCAGCGCAGCGCAGCGCAGAGCAGGGCAGGGCCAGCCAGCCGAGCGCGCGAGGAGCCCGGCCGCCGGCGCGCCCGGCAGCGGCAGGCAGACCCGCGCCGCGCGAGGCCGCCGCCCCGCCGCGCGGCGCCCGCGAGGAGACGGCCCGGCCCGGCGCCGGCGAGGCGAGGCCAGGCGAGGCGAGGCCAGGCGCGCCCGGCCGCTGGCAGGCGGACAGTCCCGCGCTGGCGGACCCGGGGCGGCGCGTCGCGCAGGGGAGGGGCGGGCGGCTCGCGCAGCGCGGCGAGGCAGGCGGGCAGGCAGCGGGCAGGGAGCGGCAGGCGGGCGCAGGCGGCGAGGCAGCAGTCGCGCAGCGCAGCGCAGCGCGGCGCAGCGCAGTCGGCGCGCAGGAGCAGCCAGCGAGCGAGCGAGCGAGCGAGCGCGCGCGAGGGCGGGCGGCGAGCAGCGAGCGAGCAGCGGGCGAGCGGCCGGTCGCAAGCATGGCGGACGGCGGCAAGAGCGTGCGCGAGCTCATGGCGGCCTTCAACGGCAAGGGCGGGGTGAGCACGCCGGTGGACGAGGCCATCAAGACGAGGATCGAGGCGAGCCGGCAGCGCGAGGGCAGCACGGTGTCGTCCGTGCCGCGGTCGAGCGCGTCGGTGAGCTCGGCCGGGTCGGCCGCCACGGGCGGGCCGGCGCCGGTGCTGAGCTACCAGGACGAGATGCTGCGCAAGCAGCGGCTGAACCGCGAGGCGGAGCGCAAGGCGGCCGAGGAGCACCGGCTCAAGACGGCCCGCTTCAAGGGGTCGTCGAGCCTGGGGCTCATGGACGCCGGCGCGGCCATCCAGCGGCAGCGCGCCGAGGAGGAGCGCGCCGCCAAGCAAAAGGCGAGCGCCGCGGCGGCCAAGTTCAAGGGCGCCGGCGCCGTCTCGCTCTTGGACGGCGGCGTGGCGCTGCAGCGCGCCTCGGCCGACGCCGAGCGCCGCGCCAAGGAGGACGCCAGCCGCGCCGCGGCCGGCATCAAGGGCACGGCCAGCGTCTCGCTGCTGGACCAGGGCGCCGCCATGGACAGGCAGCAGCGCGAGGCGGCGCGCAAGGCCAAGGAGGAGGCGGCCCGCACCGCCGGCCAGTACAAGGGCTGCGCCGGCGGCTCCAAGATGCAGGAGGAGCTCTCGCAGCTCGAGAAGCGCCGCAAGGAGGCGGATCAGAAGGCGCGCGAGGACCTGCAGAGCATGCAGAGCACCTACAAGGGCGCCGGCACCGTCTCGCTCATGGACCAGGCCGTCATCCTCGAGCGCCAGCGCAAGGAGGCCGACCAGAAGGCGCGCCAGGACCTCCAGGGCATGCAGAGCACGTACAAGGGCGCCGGCACCGTCTCGCTCATGGACCAGGCCGTCATCCTCGACCGCCAGCGCAAGGAGGCCGACCAGAAGGCCAAGAACGAGATCGAGGAGCTCCGCTCGCGCTACAAGGGCTCCGGCGAGGTCTCTCTTATGGATCAGGCCGCGGCGCTCGAGCGCCAGCGCAAGGAGGCCGACGCCCGCGCCCGTGCCGAGATCGACCAGCTCCGCGCTGGCTACAAGGGCTCTGGTTCCGTCAGCCTCATGGACCAGGGCGCTCTTCTCGAGAAGCAGCGCAAGGAGGCCGACAACAAGGCGCGCCAGGAGCTCGACCAGCTCCGCTCCGGCTACAAGGGCTCGGGCGCCGTCAACCTCATGGACCAGGGCGCTCTCCTCGAGAAGCAGCGCAAGGAGGCTGACAACAAGGCCCGCCAGGAGCTCGACCAGCTCCGCTCCGGCTACAAGGGCGCCGGCACCGTCTCTCTCATGGACCAGGCCGCCTACGAGGACCGCAAGCAGCGCGAGTCTGACCGCATGGCCAAGCACAGCGCCGCCACGGCTGCTGCCACCAACCGCTCCGCCGGCTCCAAGCTTTCGGATGAGTCTCGCCGCCTTGGCCGCGAGAATGACGCCAACCACCGCCGCGCTCAGCTTGAGGCCTCCAAGGCCCAGCACAGCTACCGCGGCATTTCCCTGGCCACCATCTCCGACGACGACTCCACCGTCACCAGCCGCACTGAGCTTGAGCGTGCTCATGTCGAGCGTGCTGCTGCCATTGGTGAGGATGACTTTGCCGAGGACGCCAATGTCGACGAGGAGATTGCTGCCGACGATGAGGCGGCTGCCTTTGACGAGGCTGTATATGAGGAGGAGGTGATTGAGGCTCCTCTTCAGCAGCAGCAAGTTGAGGTCTCCGAGGAGCAGGTTGAGGAGACCGAAGAGCAGGTCGAGCAGACCGAGGAGCAGGTCGAGGAGACCGAAGAGCAGGTCGAAAAGCAGGTTGAGCAGGTCGAGGAGACCGAAGAGCAGGTCGAGGAGACCGAGGAGCAGGTCGAAGAGACCGAGGAGACCGAGGAGCAGGTCGAGGAGACCGAGGAGCAGGTCGAGGAGACCGAGGAGCAGGTCGAGCAGACCGAGGAGCAGGTCGAGCAGACCGAGGAGCAGGTCGAGCAGACCGAGGAGCAGGTCGAGCAGACCGAGGAGCAGGTCGAGCAGACCGAGGAGCAGGTCGAGCAGACCGAGGAGCAGGTCGAGCAGACCGAGGAGCAGGTCGAGCAGACCGAGGAGCAGGTCGAGGAGACCGAGCAGACCGAGGAGCAGCAGGACGACAACGATGATGATGAGGAGGAGCAGGAGGACGTGCCTGATCTGGTCGACCCAAACTCCGTTCAGGACAAGCTGTCGTCGCGCGCTACGAGTGACGCGAGCGAGGGTGCCGCCATGCTTGAGCATGGTGAGTACGCGACGAACGCGCCGCTGGCCTGAAAGGCGAGCGTAGCTACGCAGCCCCCCCCCTCCCAGGTTTTCCCTTCTGCACATAGCTAGCTACGACGACCGACCATACTCGTACATACCCAGCCAACTTGACAATGATGTCGATGTTCTCTCTTCACCCTTGTTGCTGGCTGATAACGTGCGCAGTCCAGGGAGAGAGCTACGCAAAGACTGCCAGTGCCACGTGCCCTGACGTGGCGGGCACTGGCAAAGCCGAAGCGGGTGTCTCGGCGTGCGCGCGCGCGCGCGGGTCGCGGGTCGCGGGTCGCGGCGGCGGCGGCGGCGGCGGCGGCGGCGGCGGCGAGCGGGCGGGCGGGCGGGCGCGGCGCGGCGCGGCAGCGACGTACCGCCCGCGCGTAGAGCTCGCAGCGGCGAGCGTGGGTGGCAGGCGCGGGTCGATTGGATCGGATCGGCGGAGTCGGTTGCGGGCTCGTGGGCTCGCTCGCTCGCGCTCGCGCTCGCGCTCGCGCTCGCGCTTGCGCTCGCGCTTGTGCTCCCGAGAGGATGGCGCAGTCCGACATCCACTACGAGGAGACGCCGAACGAGGCGCAGGATGAGGGCAACCAGGACCCGATCAAGCTATTCAAGAGCCTCCTTGGCGGCGGTGGCGGCAACGCTTCTTCTTCCTCCTCTTCTCCGTCTCTCTCGCAGCAGCAGCAGCAACAAGAACAGTCGAACCTGTACGACGACGAGTCGGACGATCTGGAGCGCGGTTCGAGCGGGGCTAGCGGCGGCGCCCTGGCTGCAGCGGGTCTGACGCCGAACAAGACGGTACGCATCCTGCAGCAGCGGTCCAAGAACATGACGCCGGAGGAGCGCGCGGCCGCCGCAGAGCAGGCCGATCGTATGCAGGCGATGCTGGAGGCCAAAATGGCGAACCTGACCCCGGAGCAGCGCGCTCAGGTCAAGGCAAAGCAACAGCTGCTGTCGCAGGCCGTGATGGCGCAAATGCACGAGGAGACGGTGGAAAAGGCGCTGGGCGCGAGCGGCGCGACGGGGGCTGCGGCGGCATCAACGTCTGCGCTGCAGCAGCCAAAGCTGCTTGAGATGGCGCAGGCACGCATGGCTGCCGCCGCGGGCGCGGTGCCGAACGAGTCGCCGGAGCAGAAGCGAGACCGCGAGGTGCTGTTCGCGATCCGCAGCGGCAACGTGGAGGACCTGGGCGAGCTGCTGGGCAAGCACGAGATGCACGTCAATGCGAGCGTGCAGGCGCCCAACGACAAGGAGGCACACCCGCTGCTGCATTGGGCGGCCTTGAACGACCAGAAGGAGGTGATCGAGTTCCTGCTGAGCAAGAACGTGGACCTGGACCAACGCAACCCGCGCGGTGAGGTGGCGCTGCACTGGGCGGCGCTGAACGGAAACCTGCGGTCCGTGCATCTGCTCGTGGACGCCGGGTGCGACCGGCTGGCGTCGGACGGCCGCGGGTACTCGGCCATGCACCACGCGGCGCAGTTCGGGCGCACGGTGGTGCTGGCGTGCCTCCTGCGGCGCGGGCTGAACGTGGACATTCGGGACAACAACGGGCGCACGCCGCTGCATTGGGCGGCGTACAAGAACGAGGAGCGTTGCGCGCAGTGGCTGCTCGAGCACGGCGCGGACATCGCGGCGCAGGACTTTGAGCAGTGCCTGCCGCTGCACTGGGCTGCGCTCCAGGGGCTCTCGTCCATGAGCGCGCTCCTGGTCAAGTACGGGTCACTGAAGCTGCTGGACCGCAAGGACCGCACGGGCGGCACGGCGGCGGCGCTGGCGCGCGAGAAGCAGGCTCGCTACGGCGCCGGCTCGTCGCAGCAGCAGTCCTTCGCGCGCGTCGCTGACTACCTGGAGGCGTGCTCCAAGAAGGGCAAGGACGTGCGGCCCAAGCCGATGCAGCTGCGGCACCCGACCTGGTATGCCTGGCCGGTCTTTGCAACGATTGCGTTCTGGCAGTACTGGACCGTGGTCATGCCGGCCACGTACTACTACCCGTTCGTGACGCTGGTGTTTTGGACGTTTTACTGGGGAGAGTGGGTCGCCTGGATCATGCTGCAGATCTCGGACCCGGGCACCTTTGTGCTGCGCGACGAGAAGTCGCTGCAGCGCTTTCGTGCCGCGCACAAGGCGGGCGGAAGTAGCGGCGGCGGCGGCGGCGGCGGCGGCGGCGGCAGCGGCTGGGGTGACGAGGTGCGCATCGGCATGGGCGTCCTGGACGCGGAGTCGTGCGCGAGCGCCGTCAACCCGGCTCGCCGCCGCGCGCAGCTGTACCGCGACCTGTACCTGGAGGTCCTGGACAAGGGCCTGCTTGTGCCGGTGTGCACGACCTGCGAGATCGTCAAGCCCATCCGGTCCAAGCACGACCGCTTCACGGACGTCTGCGTGGCCAAATTCGACCACTTTTGCCCGTTCTTTGGCGTAGCCGTGGGTCAGAACAACTACCGCACCTTCTTCGCGGCGCTCTTCAACGCGCTCTGCGGCATATCCGCCTGGCTTTACCTGATCGTGCTGTACACGTACGAGTACAACCCGTCCCACACGTTCTGGACCAACTTTTACGAGCTGCTCTGGTGGGAGCTCTTCATGTGGATCGTCTATCCGCCGCTGCTTGTGTACGCGGTCCTCATGGTCAGCCAGCACATCATGTTCATCCGCCAGAACATTTCCACCAACGAAATTATGAACCGCTACCGCCTCAACTACCTGGCGCGCAAGCAGAACCCTTTTGACCGCGGTGCGCTCGGCAACTTTCTCGAATTCTTTGGCATCCTCAAGGCCCGCGACATGGAGCTCCGCGACTACTACAACATTGAATTCTCCGGCCGCTCCCTCGAGGTCGAGGAGAACAACACGCGTCTGCGCAACGGCCTTGGCCCTCGTCCTCCGCCCCAGGCTTCCTCCTGCTGTGGGGATGGTCACGGCCATTCACACGGCGGCGGCCATGGCCATAGTCATTAAAATTCATGGATGATTTGATGATTGAGATTTGCTCTGCGAGCGCTTGGAACTGCAATCATGACGGGCGCTTGACTCGCCAAAGCACAAAGGACAAGCAAAAGCAAAATCCTGGAGGAGAAAGAGTACAGGATGAATACAACGAGGAAGAGGAGGAGGACGAGGAGGAGGACGAGGAGGAGGACGAGGAGGAGGGACGACATGAGGGACGACATCGCGCGGATGATTTGACGATTGAGATTGCTCTGCGAGCGCTTGTAACTGCAATCATGACGGACAGTGGCTTAGCGCTTGCCTCGCGAGCCTCGCCATGCGCACAGAACAAGCAAAAGCAAAATCCAGGAGGAGAAAGAGTACAGGAGTTAGTTGGATGATGAATACAACGAGGAAGAGGAGGAGGACGAGGAGGAGGACGAGGAGGAGGACGAGGAGGAGGACGAGGAGGAGGACGGGGACGAGGACGAGGAGGAGGGACGACATGAGGGACGACATCGCGCGGATGATTTGACGATTGAGATTGCTCTGCGAGCGCTTGGAACTGCAATCATGACGGACAGTGGCTTAGCGCTTGCCTCGCGAGCCTCGCCATGCGCACAGAACAAGCAAAAGCAAAATCCAGGAGGAGAAGGAGTACAGGAGTTAGTTGGATGATGAATACAACGAGGAAGAGGAGGAGGACGAGGAGGAGGACGAGGAGGAGGACGAGGAGGAGGGACGACATGAGGGACGACATCGCGCGGATGATTTGACGATTGAGATTGCTCTGCGAGCGCTTGGAACTGCAACCATGACGGACAGTGGTCCAGAGCTTGCCTCGCCATAGCACAAAGGACAAGCAAAAGCAAAATCCTGGAGGAGAAAGAGTACAGGAGTTAGTTGGATGATGAATACGACGAGGAAGAGGAGGAGGACGACATCACACGCTCTTTCTCTCTCTCTCTCTCTCTCCTCTCAGGCAATCTCACCAAGCAAAAGCAAAATCCAGGAGGAGAAAAGAGTACAGGTGTTAAATGATGAAGGCGACGAGGAAGAGGAGGAGGGCGAGAAGGAGCACGAGGGACGACCTCGCGCACGCTCTCTCTCTCTCTCAGGCTATCTATCTCACCATTGAGTCAAAGTCAGGGTCGTGAAGTGTACAAATTGTGCGTCGTGAGGGTGTGTGCATGTATGTGCTTGTGCGCGACACCATGTGAATTACAGCGCGTACTTGCGAAGCAGCGCATGCTTGCCAAGCTTACGCGCGGCGTTGATGGCGGCCGCAAAGGCGGCCTCCTGCTTCTCAGGGCTGGCCCTGAGAAACTGCTGGCGCAGGCGAAAGGCGACGGCCGGGTCGGCTTCGGCGCGAGGATGGACCTGGACGAGCAGCTCAACGACCTCAGCGGGCGTGCAGCCGCGGCGAGGCGCGGGTGCAGGCATGAGCGGCGTCTGGGAGACGAGCGCGGCCGGGCTGCTGCTCGAGTGCGCGGCGCTCGAGGCGAGCTCACGCTGCGCCGCGACGTCGGCCACGGGCACAGGAGGCGGGGTCTGCGAGACGGGGCGCTCGACGTAGACGAGACTGGGCAGCAGCAGCGGCGCGAGCGCCTCTTGCGGCTTGTGCTCGTGCTGCGGAAGAGGGCAAGGCGCGACGACAGCGGACGAGGCGGACGAGGAGAAGGAGCTGACCTTGGACTCCTCGAAGGACGTCTTTTGAGGCTGCGGGCGGCGCTTGGGCCGGCCGCGGCCAAGGTCCGCTGGCGGCACGTTGACGGCCTGCATCAGGTGCACGGGTTGCTTGCTGCGGTACGCGGCGCCGACGGCCTTGTCGGAGGAGGACGCCGACGGCGAGGCGACCGCCTCGTGGTGGGCGTCGACGAGCGCCGGGTCGCTGTCGCCATGGCGCGGCCGGCGGCGCTGCTGCTGTTGCTGCTGCTGCCGAGGCTGCTTGGCGTGGGGCCGGCGAGCCTCGACGACCTCGAAGCGTTCAGCGTCGTCGTCGTAGGCCTCAACGAAGTGCTCGACCTCGAAGTGACCCTCGTCGGGATCGGTCACGAGGACCTGCTGGTGCTCAAAGTGGGCCGGCACCGCACCGTGGGTGTAGTGCGGGCCACTCGCAGCGTGAGCGTGATGTTGGTAATGAGGCTGCTCGTGCTGCTGCTGGTGATGCTGGTACGCGTGGTGCCTCCGCTGCTGCTGCTGCTGCTGCTGCTGCTGATAATAGGGCGGTGAGAGCATGACGAGTTGAGGCTCGGGCGCGTGCTGGTGGTCGTGGTAGTAGGCATGCGGGTACGAGGGCGGCGTGGCGTACTGCGGCGCGAGAGGGCTGTACTGCTGGTCCTCGCTCAGGTACGAGCCCTGGTCGTAAAAGTCGGGCCGACCCTCGGCGCTCGGGTACGACGACGTGTAGGCCGGCTGGTGGTCGTAGTAGTCGTAGTGCTGTTGCTCGTGGTAATGCTGGCTGTAGGCATGCTCGTCGTAGCGCTGGGCGTGGGCGTGCTGCTCCTGGTAGCCGTCTCGGCGCTCGAACTGGTGCATGTGCTGCGAGAGGTCCTCGTCGTGGTGGGCCTCGGCCTCGATGTCCACAAATTGGCCCCAGCCGTCCTCCTCGCGTTGCTCCTCCTCCTCCTCTGCCTCGGCGGCCCTGTTCTCGCGGCGGCCCTGCCGCGCGACGGCGGCCGCGTCCACGGCCCTCTCGCGCGGCTGCTCCCAGTCTCGCAGCGCCGCCTTGCGCCTGGCCGCGTCGCCGCCGCGCAGCGCCGTCGCCACGGACATTCTCTTCTCCTCGCTGCTCTCTGCCTGCGCTGCCGCGGTCCCTGCCTGGCCTGCCTGCCTGGCCTGCCTGCCTGCCGCGCCGTGCGCCGCGCCGCGTGCGAGCGGCCGAGCGCGAGCGGCCGGGCGCGAGCGGAGCGGCTTTGCCGCGCCCGCGCGCCGCCGCCGGCCGGGCCCGCGAGCCGCGCCGTCCCGCGGGCGCCCCGCGTGCCCAGCGCCGACGTCGCCGCGCCGGTTGACGCACCGTAGCGGCCCCGCACCCGCGGCGCGCCAGAGGCACTGTGGCTAGCGCGCCAGCTAGCCGCCTCCGTAGCAGCTCGCTAGCTCGCCCGCCCGGCTACCAGCGCCGCGTGGCGCCCGGCTCGTCACGCCCGCCCGCTCGCGCGCCGAGGCCACTGGCAGGCCAGGCCAGGCCAGGCCGCCCGCGAAGCCGCGCCGCCGGGCGGCCGGGGCGCGGCGCGGGCCGCGCCGCGCTGAGCGGCGAGGCGCGGCGAGGCGCGGCGCCGCGCGGCGAGGGCGGCGAGGCGAGGCAACGCGAGGCGGCCAGCGAACACGCGCGAGGCGGGACGCGACGCAAGGCACGGGACGGGCGGCGCCGGGCCCGCAGCGTCCCGCAGCCGCGCGCTGCGGGGCAGCCGTCGGAAGCCTCCGTCGGAAGCCGCGCGCCGGTGACGCCGCCCTGCAGGAAGCGCCGCGCGCCCCCCGACGAACCTGGCGCCAAGCTGGTCAGCTTTGGCGCGCGCGGCCACTGCCGCTGGCAGGCAGGCAGGCACCGCTGCCAGTGCCTGCCTCAGCCTGAGCTGCTGCCTCGGCTCGGACGCGCCGCGCCGCGCCGCGCCGCGCCGCGACGCAACCAACGCGGGCGCAGACGCTCTGCCTGAGCGGCTGGCCGGCCCGCCAGCGACCGACCACAGAAGCCACCGATCCGTGGCCGCCCTTGCGCGCTCCGGCAGGCTTGGCTGCGGCTGCGGCTGCGGCGCGCGAGCAGTCTCGTCGAGGCCGGCCGCTGACCGCCTGAACGCGAGGCGACGCGGCGGCTCGGACGGCGCGGCCGCGGACGAGACGAGACGAGACGACTCGGAGACGAGACGAGCCAACGAGACCCGCACGTGCAGCAAGCAGCCAAGCCACGGGCAGAGGCCGTGACGCAGTCAGGGCTCGGCGCCGAGCTCCCGGGTGCGGCGCCCGCGCGGTCGTGCGCCCGCTCGCCCGGGTGGACGAGAGAGAAACTTGCGAGCGAGCGCGGTCGCGGCGCGAGCTGGTGCTGCGGGCCGGCGCCGGCACTGGCAGGCTGGGCTGAGGCGCCCGCGGCCACGGAGGCCGGCACCGCGGCGGCGGAGACTGCGGAGACAGCCAGGCCACGCCAGGAGCGCCGGAGACGCATGGACCCGCCCTGCTTTGCGGCCTTCCTCCTCCGTCGTAGCCTGCGCTGCGCGGCGCTGCGCTGTGCTGCGCTGCGCTGCGCGGCGCTGCGCTGCGTTGCGCTGCCAGTGCGCTGCGCCAGCACAGCAGCGCAGCGACCCGCTAGCGAGGATGCAGGGTTCGCAGGCCGCCGACGCCCGCCCGGCAGCTGCGCCAGCCCGAGTCGGCCACGCCGTGGCGCGGCCTGGCCAGTGGCTCGGACTCGGCGTCGGAAGGCGAGCCAAGCGCAGCCACGCGAGCCACGAAGCGCTGCGCTGCGAGTGCAGGAACTTGAAGGCGAGCGAGCGAGCCGAGGCTCCCGAGCCTGTGCTCACTGGCTGGCGGGCCAGGATCCTGCGCCTGGATGTGTCTTCTACGAGCGATGGCGAGCAGGACAGACACGAGTCGCCGACCAGCGACCCGCCTTGAGCGCGCTCGCTCCCGCGGCTCCCTCGCCCCCTCGAGATCGGAGCAAGGACAGACGCCACCGGCCAGCAGGCACGCACGCGCGATCGATCGATCGTGCTTTTCAGCACATACTTAAGTCACATACATGTTATGTTATCGCAGCGGCGTCAACGATGCCATCGTCGCCCCGCTTCCCCTTCACAGCCGTGCGCAGCCGGGGCCAGCGGGGCCCTCTCCAGCCATGCTGCCTTGGCGCGCGGTGCGTGGGTGGCCAGCGAGCGAGCGAGCGAGCGAGCGAGCGAGCGAGCGGGCGAGCGAGGCCGCGCCGCCGCCGAGCCGCCGCTGCGTCGCCAGCGCGCCGCAGGTTGCAGCGCGCGGACTCGGCCTCCGAGTCGGGGGCGAGGCAGCGCGCGCGCGCGACCGCGACCGCGCGCACGCAACGCGCGAGCCCGATCCTCTTCGAAGTCCAAGTTCGCCCGCTCAGCTCGGTTGATCCTCCTCGACTCAACGCCACACCCTGAGCAAGAGCGTCGAGTCGTCGACCGCCGCGGCCCGCTTTGACGCCCCACGGGGCCCCGAAACCCGCAGTCCCGGCACCCCCCCGGGCCCCCGCCCGCAGCCGCCCCGCGCACAGCTCGCACCGTCGCCGCCGACCTGTGCAGTGTGGAGGTCTGCGGGGCGCGCTGCGGGGCGAAAATTGCATCCGATGAGTCGGGTCCGGGCGTCGTCTGCGCGGGACGCCGCGCGCTGGTCCCGCCGACTCCCGCAAGCTTTCTGGCTGCGCCGCGATGAAAGCTCGAACTTGGTGTCAGCAGGCGAGCGATGACGAGCACTCGGCACTGCCAACGAAGCGCGCGAGGAAGCGGGGCACTGCGCGGCTGCTATGAAGGCCGAGTGGCCGGGCCGGCGCGGGAAGCCGCGCGAGCGCAGGCGCCTGCAGCTGCCAACCGGCGAGCCATCAGATGTCGCACCGCGAGAGCCTCATCACTGGTAGCCTGAGCTCGGTCGGCCGGGCCGCGCTCGTCACTGGCCGCGGCGCTCGCTCGACGCGAGTCTCGTCCTTGCAGTGCCAGCCTGAGGCAGCGTGGTTCGCGGCGGCACGGCGCGAGGTCGCCATCGTCCGCGACCGCAGAAGTCTTGCTGCGGCGTCCGTGGCCGCGTGCTGGCCAGGCAGGCTGCCGCCTTCAAGTTCAAGTCGTGGTGACATGCGGCGCCAACCACAACCACGGCAACTGGCTGGCCAGTGAGTTCTTTCTTCGATGCTTCATCGTTGGCATCGTTGCTTGCTTGACGAGGCCGACCGCGCCTGCGGCCTCGCAGCCTGTCGCAGCCTGTCTCGCTCTTCAACTTCGTCACTGCATCATGTTCATGTCAGTGCCAGTGCCAGTGGTTGTCCACCGTCCGAGTCAGGCTCGCGGGCGCGGAATTCGGATCTGGCTGCGAATCCCAGATGACGCGCGCCCAGGCACCGTCGACCACTGGCGCCAGTGCCCATTGGCAGCGCCGGAGCCTGCGAGCGAAGCGTCCGGAGCGTGCTGGCGGCGTCCGCCAGTGCCCGCGGAATCGTGGATGCATGCATCGCAGTGCTGGCCGGCACTGGCAGTGGCAGTCCGTCATCCGCGCCGCGGCGCCGTCGCCCAAGCGTCCCCACGGCACATCACTCCGAAATCGGCGCCTCGGTGGTCGCGAGTAGGCGCGCAAGCCTTCTCACTGTCAAGGACGGATGGCGCGTGGCGGCGCGGCCAATCGTGCGCACGCGCAGGCCCGCGCAAGGCGCTGACGGAGTGGGACGGCGCGGCAGGCCGCCAGGCCTCGGAGGTCGGCGGCCAGGCGCGCCTGCAGTGGCAAGCAGGCTGGCGGGCGCTCGTCGAGCCCTCGCTCGCCACGCCTCCGCTCGTCGCTCGGTCGCCATGGTCGTTGGGCAAGCCTTGCGGTGGCAACAACTGATCGCAGAAAGGTACTGTACAAAATCATCACCGCCGGCGTCACAGCTGGCTGCGCGCAGTCTCGTCAATCACATCGGGCCATGGAAGATGGCAAGGCGAGCACGCGGCGAAGGGCCGCGCCCACGGCCGGGCTTGGGGCCAGCAAGGCTGGCGTCCGGGCGGTGCGGCCGCAGGACGGCGCGGGCGGGCTGCAAAGCGCGCGCGGCGGTTGCTCGCAGCGCGCGCCGCGGTTTTGCGCCGACCTTGGCGCCGTCGAAATGGTCCTCCGCCTCCTTGGTCTCCTCGTCCTCCGCCTCGTCCTCCGCCTCGCCCTCCACCTCGTCCTCCGCCTCGACCTCGTGCGCGTCCAACTTTTGCTCCAGCTTGGCCTCGACGCCGGCAAAGGACACAGACGAGAGCGGGCTCACCACGAGGCTGCCGGCGCCCCACGGGCTGCCCAGGCTCGCCGGTGACCCGGGCGTCGGCACAACAAGGAGGCGCTTGGCGTCCGGGACCTTGGTCTCGCGCGCCAGCGCTAGCTCCAGCTCCAGCTCCAGATCCTCCCCTTCGTCCTCGTCCTCGTCCTCGTGCTCGTCCTCGTCCTCGTCCGGCCCGGCCGGCGACTCCAACAACTGCAACAACTTGGCCTGCTGCAAATGCTGGTGCTGCATGGCGTCCTGGTCCTCGTCCTGGTCCATCTCGTAGCAGTCTTCAAAGTCGTCCTCGTCGATCAGATCCTCGTTGATCAGGTCCTCGGCGTGCTTGGTCTCGCGCGCCCCGCCCGCCCCCACGGCGAGCGGCGGCGCTGCGAGGTCCACGGCGCCGGGCCCACGCTGCCAATCCACCTCGAAGCGCGAGCGGGCCGGCGCCGCCGCCGCCATCGCGCCCTGCGCAAAGGCATGCCGCAGCACGGCCACGCGTGGCGTCGCCAGAATGCGCCGCACCTGCCGGCACTGCTCCTCCGTCTGCGGCGACCGCACGGCCAGCTTGGTGCGCCGGATGTCGTGGTAGATCTGCGTGCGCGCCAGGGCCTCCTCGGCGTCCACGTTGTAGTACAAACTCAGGACGATGGCCACCAGGGTGCCCGTGCGCCCGTGCCCGCCCCAGCAGTGCATGTACACCACCTCGTCCTGGCTTACCAGCACACGCGTCAGGTGCTCCGCCAGGTCCAGCACGTCGTCGTCCGACGTGCAGTCCAGGTCTACGATCGGCAAGTGCAACAGCCGCAGCCGCGTCGCGCGGTCCGCAGCCACCACCTTGGCCGCAGCCTCCATGTACGGGAACATGAGCTGCGCGCGGTCGCGCGGGTTCGTCACCTCCGCCGCCAACCGCACCACCGTCGTGGCCTGCGTCTCGCGCAGCACCTCGCCCGCGCCGCGCACCTCGTGGCACAGCTCGTCCTGCAGGCACACAAAGGTGTTCACCTTGGCCACATCCAGGAGTCGGTTCAGGTCGCGCTTCTGCACCACCACCTTGCGCGCCTTGGGTTTGGCCTCCCACGCCAGCGGGTACGCGCCCACCAGGAGCCGCCCGGGGATCACCCAGTTTGACTCCTTTGTCGGCCCGTACCACGGCTCCTTGCTTTTCAGCACCTCGCTCACCGGCAGCAGACGCCGCTTGCGCGCCACATGCTGCTGCTGCGCCTGCTCTTCCTGCTGCTTGCGCACCTTGGCGTTGAGGTCCGCCCGCGCCTTGGCCCGTGCTCGTGCCTTGGCTTGCGCCTGAGTGGACGTTGGCGGCACCGCGGCGGCTGGCACCACGGCGATGCGAAGCGCGGGGGGCGCTGCGCACCACTCCTCTGCGTCCTGTCGCTCGTTCACATCTGCGCCCTTGGCCGGCGCTATCGCGCTCGTCGCAGGCTCCAAGTCCTTTTGCTGCTCCTGCTCCTGCTGCTCCTGTCGCTGCGAGACCTGCCGCGCTGCATCGCCACGCTTGTGCCGCACGGACTTGAGAACGAGCTCCACAGCCGTGCGGATCGTACGCGAGACCCAGTCCGCGGCAGCCGCCTCGCGCGGCGACGCCGACGCCGCCTCCATCGTCGTGTCCGCCGCCCTGGCCGTCGCCATGGCTCGCGAAGCGCGCACGCCGGCGTCAATGTGCAGTTGCGAGCTCGAGGATTGCCTCGAGCGACCGCGATCCTGCCGCCAATGCTCATGCACAGTGGGCGCGTGCCTCGGCTCGAGCCTCGGCTCGGCCAGCACTCAACGGGTCGTGAGAACGCGAACTTCGTCTACTCGTCTCACTCGTCTCGTCAGCTTGCTCGGCGATGCTCGCGCTTGCTTGTACCAACGCGCTGCGTCCCTTGTTTTTTTCCTGTGACTGCACTGCAGCCCTGAGTCAGTTTCCGTTGACAAGACGGTTGGCAGAAGCCTGCACCACCCTTTGCGTCCAGTCTTAAGGGAAAGACTCGCGCTCGAGCTAGCTAACGTTAGCTAACGCTAGCTAGCTAGCGGTTGTTGATAGCGTAACGTGAGCCTAAGCGAGGGCTTCGGGCTTCGCGTCGGCGACTGGTCCACAAGAAAAGCACCGACAAACGTGCCATGCGTGCCTACGCAAGTGCAGAAAATGCACTGCGTTGAGGCATATTTTTCCAACCTCGCCAAGTTGAAACGGCCTAACGGCTGGCGAGCAAGTTGAACTTCAAGTTGAACGTCAAGTTGAACAGTTCGAGGCTCTGGCACACGGGCATGGCGGTAACGTCTTTTTATTTTGTTTTGCCTCGGCAACACTGGGGGTTTTCCGACACGGTGGTCCGGTTGAATCATCCATGCGCTTTTGGGCTCCGACGCTCGGGACTGCACCGGTCGCATTGGATTGGATCGATTGCATCGCTGCGTGGTGTGTCCGGATGGGCCGCTACTTCGCGCCACGTTGCAATGAAGGTGAAGCCAGTCTCATGCCGTGACTCAAGCCGGCGGCAGTCAGCGTGCTCGTCGTGAAAGTCGCATCGCGGGTCCAGCTCCCCGGGAGCTGGCACGTAAAAGAGCTTTCGCGGTGCTCGCGTGGGCCTAAAAGTAAGTCTTTGTCCCTGGGCCCGAGTGCGGGAGCCTCCCGATGTGAGTCGAATAGAATGACGTCATTTTCTGACGTCGTACGAGGCTGGTTTCCTTTCGAGGGGCAGCGCTCATGCTGTGGAACATCGTTCATGCACCACATGCGACGGCGTAACGTACTAATGACAGCTCCGGCTTTCTTTCGAATATTGCGCATCGCTTGAGCTTCAGCTGCTCATCGCCCATGCCGATGCGCATGGCAACGCTCCAAGACAAGAAGCCGCCTTGCAGGACAGCGCAGCTGTTGGCCATCGATGGCTCAAAGTGCAGAGCGGTGGCAATGGGACAAAAGGGAGAAGAGACCGACTCACCGCTGCGATTGGCAGCGCCAGCGTGCATCCCAAATGACTGCCATCCAGCTTGCTCTGGCCGCCGCTTCATGATGTATCGCGGTCACTCAAAGCGCCAGTGGCAAATTTTATCGAAAGGCGCACCCCGGCTCGAAAGCATCGTCGATGCTCAGCTTTCTGGTCGGGCGCCTGCGGATCGTGTGCAGCGAGCTGGAAGTTTTCGCGGGCCCGGTGGCCGCACTGCATCATCACGTCTATCTTCATGTGGAACGCCTGAGAACAGCCAGGTCGCTCGTCTCGTAGCGTACGTTACATCCAAACCCGTACTTGAGCCATGGATTTAGGTTAGGGGGATCCAACTTGCCAGCCGAGGTCAGTCACGCCTGCTCCCTTTTTCGTCGTCCGATGACGCATCGCGAGTCTTGACCGTGGACAGATTCTGCTGGCCGGCCAAGCCGCGGGTGGGTTGGGCAGGAAAGGGAGCAAGGGTGGGCGAGTATTCGCTCCCCATTGAAGAAGAGAAGAGAGCGGACGGCATTCGCTGACTGCCAATAGAAGGCGAAGTCAGGCAAGTCCCCGGACGCGACTTGTCGCTCGCGTGCAACCCGGCAAAAGAGAGGAAGGTTACCTGGTCGCGACTTGCAGCAGCCTTGAGCCAAGACGAATGATCAGACCTGGGGCCTCCAAGATGACCGTTGAGTGGGACTTGCGCTACGCCAGGACGCTGCAGTTAGCGCTGGTGAGGCCAGCCCGGCAGGTTCTCCCCAGGTCGCGCCAATGCAGCTCAGCTGAGTTCACGGACCGACAGCTTCCATCGCGTATGCGATGGAAGCGCGCAGCGCCGCAGCTCGCGACCGCCCAGACCGCCGAGGAGCCTCTTTGCCGGCGCTTCCACTACCCATGACGATCGATTGAACCGGCGGTCCCGGCCCCACGCAAGCCTCGTCTTCATCGTAACGTGACAGTGTCACGGCTTGTGGGGAAAGAAATCAAGGGGCCCCTCAACGACTTGTGGCTTAGCTTTCCTTTCCTGGTAGCACTCGTCGTCGCAGCATCGCAGCATCGCACGAAACTGGCCTCCCCTGCCAGGCGACCCATGCTGATGGCATCCTCCCCTCCCTTTTCTTGGCCGCAGCCGCAAAACTCACCATCTCACTGCCCTGCCTGAGGCTTGGTGCGCATTGGCGTGGAATTCTGACTCTCTTTCCCGTCCCTGGTCTCTCTCGCTCTCTCTCAGGCTGTCCGCGCAGGCGCGCGGAGGCTGGTTCGCTTCCGTGTCTTCCCATGCAGCTAGCTGTGTGGTCGCTGGCTCGCGCGCGCGAGGAGCTGCTTTTGCACGGCACGGCCGCCGCGCCGCGGCCGCAGCAGACGGGGCCAGGGCCGGGGCTGCGGCCGACGCCGTATGCCGCGGCTACGGCCTCGGCCTCAGCTTGAGCAGGCTCAGCCCTCGGCCAAACGGCGCCAGACGAGCAAACGGTCCAAGGGCACGAATGAATGATGTTGTCAGCGAACTCCCGACCCAGCCGGCGGCCCGGCGCGACCGGCGCGAGGGCACTTCCACCCCGACGCGGCCCGGCCGCCGCGTCTTGAGACTTGCGCGCCAACGGAGGCTCGTATTCTTGGCGCGACCGACCCCGGGCGCGCCGCTGCCGCCGTCGCCGCTGCCGTCGCTGCCCCCGAGTCCGCGCCACGGCCCTGGCCGGCCCCAGGCCGCCGCACCGCGCGGCGACAGGTCGCAACCGCGGTAGAGGGAAGTGCAAGCGAGTCTTGAAGCGACGGCCGGGTCACGGCCCTAGCTCTTCTTAGGCTCTTAGGCCGATCTGGCACACCTGGCCGACCGTGACCGCTCGGACCGCAGAAGCAGGCCACAGCCAGGCTCTTTTCTCCTTCGCTGCGCTCCCATTCCCCAGCCAGGTTCGTTTTTAGGGTCACGACCGTCTTGGTCGTGGCGGGCAGCGAAACGAGAGTGGCTTGCTCGCGCCTCGCCTCGCCTCGCCTCGCCAAGGAGCGCCAAGGAGCGCGCCACCGCCGCCACGGCCGCCACCGCCGTGCCACCGTCGGGGCCGCCGCGGCTCCGTGGCCGCTCGCTGGTACAGCAAAACTCCAACGCAGCGCGCGCGGCCGCGCTGTTCGGTGCTACTCTGCACCAATCACCTCCCGCTTCCGCGCACGCAGCCACCGCTGCTGGCTGCCCTGGCACGGCTGGCTGGCTGCACAAGCGGCGCCGCGGCGAGGCACTTCTGGCAAGTCCGAGTCCGGCCAGGTCTTGCAGTTCCGGTCAACCTACCTGCGAGTGCACCTAGTTACAACCCAGGCGAGGGCGGGCTCTGACCGTAAGCGGGGAGACAGAACGCTATCGCGGTGGCTGCTCGGCTGCTCGAGTCGAGCTACTGTCAGGCACTGGCAGGCGGACTGGTGGGTGCTGGTGAGCGCGCCGGCACAGCACGTACGACAGACAGACAGACAGACAAAGCGGGAAAGGAGTCTCGTGCGCGCCGCGCGCCAAGGACGTGCTCTTCCTCGCCTTTCTCGGTCCGCGCGAGCGTTCACTCTACCTCCGCCGTGCACAGCTGCGCTGCTCAGCTGCTCAGCTGCACAGCTGCGCTTCTCTTCGCGTCTCCGGCGTTGTAGCGCGTCACGCCAGTTCGCGCAAGCGCACTCAAGGCTCGGTGGAGCAAGGAACCGGCTTGCCCGAGCTCGCTCGCTCGCTAGCTAGCCTGCCTCAGGCTGCCTTGCCTGCCTGCCCGCCTGTCGCGTCGGCGCGGCGCAGCGCGGACCATCTTTCTCCGCCCGCCTTCGCGCTCTTCTCGCTCGTTCGTGTCCAGCCGCTTTCTACGCCTCGCCGGCGTCGCCTCCTCGCGCGCCTCGAAGAAAGCTCGCAAGCGACGCGTCGACAAGAGCAGCCGCAGCCGCGCATCTTGTTCGGACTGCACTGTGGGATCCCGCTCTCGCGCCCGGCATCTGCCCGCGCGCGCCAGGCACGAGCCTGCTCGCGCGCCAAGCTACCAGCGCGCGCGCGCGCGCGCGAGCGCGCGAGCGAGCGCGCGAGCGAGCCCGCGAGCGAGCCCGCGAGCGCGCGCGCGAGCGCCGAGCTACCGCCGCCGCCGCCGCCGCCGCGCGCTAGGCCCCGGCCCTCGCGCCCCTGCAGCCAGCCGGGCCGTGCGCGCACGGCGGGACCACGCCCGCCCGCCAGCGCGCAATCGGTCTATCGCGTTCGGCGTGCGCTGCCGCACCCTCCAGTGCTCGAATCCAGAAATCTCGAGGCCTACCGTAGGCCTGGCTGGCTACGGCGCTGCGCGGTGCAAGCGCGTGAGCGTCCGCCTCGGCTGCCGCGCCGCCGCGCCGCGCCGCGCCGCGCGCTCTCTCGTTTTCGCTCGGCCCCTATCCCCCCTCGTGATCGCCGGCGCTCGCCAGCGCTTTCGCTAGCGCCCGCCTCTGCCGGTGCCTGCCTGCCTGCCTGCCTGCCTGGCCGCCGGGAGCCGCCAGGCTGCGGCGCGTGCGGCTCCGGCTGCGCGCGGCGTCACCGCGGCCGCACCCGGCCAGCGCAGCGCATCGCCGCAGTCCTCCTCCTCGTCCACTGCGCGCTCCTCCCGCCTCGTGCGTGCTGCCTGCCGCGATTTCGCGCGAGGCTTCCTCCTCCTTCCCAGCGCATCTATCAGCCCCTGCGCAGGCGCCGCGCCGCGGCCCCGGCTCGCGCTCCGCCCTGCGCTCCGCCCTGCCCTGCCCTCCCCTGCCCTGCCCGGCGAGGCGAGCGAGGCGCGCGGGGCGAGCGAGGCGAGCGAGGCCGCGGTCTGCGGCGCTCGCGGCTCTCGCTGCTCGTGCCTGCAGCGGCGCCGCGCTGGCTGCAGGCGCGCCGAGGCGCGCTGAGCGCAGAGGCGCGGGAGGAAGCCGCGCGGAGCCCGCCGCGGTGACGCGCTGCTTGCGCGCCCTGACGCTGCCCCGGCGCACGCCGCGCAGACCGCGACCGACCGCCAGGCCGCGCCGCCGTCGCTGCGCCGCGCTGCGCGTCGCGTCGCGTCGCGTCGCGTCGCGTCGCGTCGCGTCGGCCACGCCGCGTGGGCTCGCGCCGCGTGGGCTCGCGCCGCGCCGCGCCGCCGAGGCGCGCAGACCGCGCGAGAGCGCCGAGCGGCAGACATCGCGGATCGAGGCGGGGCGGCCATCCCAGCTGGGCGACGGCCGACCACCACCGACCGGCCGCCGCGGGGCTGCGAGGGCGCGCGGCGCAGATGGAGGCAGTGGCGCCCAGCGCGATGACGGCGAGGATTGGCGTCAAGAGGCCCCGCGCCGGGAGCGAGGGCAACCCGAGCGCGGCGGCGGACGGCGACTGCAACAGGCGCCGCAGGGAGGGCAAGGAGCACCACGACAAGGACGAGGCGGAGGGCGGCTGGACGCACCTGCAGGACCTCGCGCTCGGCTGGTCTGCGCGCGACAAGGACCTCGCGGACATCGACTTCGCCTCCATCGCGCGCCAGCTCGGGGCCGGCCGCACGGCGCAGGAGTGCCGCCGCCGTGCGGAGACGCTGCGCCGCCGCGCGCTCGACGAGCATTGGACGCGTGAGGATGATTTGACGCTGCGCGAGCAGATGGCTAGCCCCGGCACCTCGCTCGAGATGGTCGCGCGTACCACCTTTCCGTGGCGCTCGCTTGACCAGGTTCGCACGCGGTGGGTTGGGCTTTCCCACCAGCAGCAGCAGCAGCTGCAGCAGTCCGCCTCCAGCACGCAGCAGGTGCAGCAGCAGCAGCAGCTCTTCGACTTTGCTCGCCTGCTTCAGCAACAGCATCAGCAACAGGCCCAGCAACAGCAGCAACAGCAGCAACAGCAACAGCAACAGCAACGCCAGCAGCCGCTGCAGCTGCACGGCAACGCGCTGGAGAGCCTTTTGCAGCAAATGACCAAGAACGTCCCGGGAGCTTCTGCTCATGGCAGTTCCGTCGGGCTCGAGGCACCGCCGCAGTTCAACCAACAGCTCCAGCTCCTGCAACAGGTCAAGAAGGACCAGGACAGCCTGCTGCGCAAGCTGGAACTCAACCAGCAAATGAACGCCGCCATTGTGCAGGAGACCGCTCGCCTCGTGTCGCAATTCCAACAGCAGCAGCAGCAGCAGCAGCAGCAAGAGCATGCTGGCCGCACGGGCCTGACGCGCAACAGCAGCTCGGCCAACAGCCTGCCGGCGCTGGAGTCGCTGACGCGTCTCCTGAGCGGCAGTTCCGCAGCGGCCGAGGCCGCGCAGAGCAAGGAGGCCGAGACCGCCAAGGCCGTCAACGCGAACCGCAGCGGTACCTTCCACCTGGACCACCGCCGCGGGTCGACGTCGCTCGCCACGTCCAAGTCGCCCTCGCCCACGCTGACGCCACCCGAGTCGCC
Organism: Thraustochytrium sp. TN22; assembly: GCA_013306675.1. Classification (NCBI taxonomy): domain Eukaryota; class Bigyra; order Thraustochytrida; family Thraustochytriidae; genus Thraustochytrium; species Thraustochytrium sp. TN22. Next base: position 34,625 of record JABLUY010000230.1, on the reverse strand, counting down.
GCAACTTCCGCCCGGGCTCGCCGCGCAAGCCTCGCTGCTCGCGCAAGCGGCGCGCAGCGCCAGCAACAACGGCAGCCTGCCACCGGCCCTCGTGGACCAGGCGCGCCTCGGCCTGCCCGAGGCGCAGGCGCTCTTTATGCGCCTGCTGGCCGCCCAGCAGGACCAGCAAACGCAGCCGCCCTCGCGGTCGCCCGATGTGGCGTCCGACACTGCGTCCAATGCGTCCTCCGCCGCCGGCCCTGATTGTGCCTCGCGTCTCAAGCACCACTTGCTCAATCAGGTGCTCAACCCTGACCTGCAGCGCTCGCTCGCCTCGCGCGACCTGCAGCAGCAGCAGGAGCAAGCGCTGCAGCAGCAGCTGCAGCGCCACCTCTTGCAGCAGCAGCAGCAGCAGCAGCAGCAGCAGGCCATGGGCGGCGCCAACAACGCAGACGGCCAGTCGGCGTTTTACGCGCCACGCTCCGCCTTCATGCCGCCCTCGCTGCTCTCGCACGCGAGCGGCGCCGGCATGCCGCAAGGCTTTGCCGCCGCCGGCCGCACCACGAGCTACGGCAGCAGCGAGGGCGGCGGCCGCCAGGACGCCGACTACGACGCCGACGACCACGACCGCTCCTTCCAAGGCGCCTCGCTCCCGCTGCCCAAGAGCTACAGCAACGGCAGGCCGATTAGCGGCGCCGTTCCAGGCACGGAGAACACCGGCCGCTGGACCAAGGAGGAGCACTCCCGCTTTCTTTCCGGAATTGCCAAGTACGGCACCAAGCATTGGACTGCCATCGCCAACGTCGTCAAGACGCGAACCGTCGTCCAGGTGCGCACGCACGCGCAGAAGTTCTTCAAGAAGCGTGGCATCCTTCGACCCAACGCTGACCCGGAGCTCGCGCGCGCCGTCGTTGAGGAGAGCGTCGCTGCCATGGCCGCCAAGGCCCGCGCGCGTGCGTCCTCGCCGCACTCCGACGACTCTTCCGACTTGTCGGACTAGGCTACTAGCTAGAGGGACCTGCGGCGCCGACCTATGCACTGCGAGCTCTCTCTCTCTCTCTCTCTCTCTCTGTGTGTGTGTGTGTCACCCTCCAATGCATCAACTGAATAGCCCTCTTTGTGTGCGTGCGTATGCTTGCGTGCTTGTGTGTCTGCCCTTGGTTCGCCAGCAGCAATATGTTTTTCATTCATGTTCCTTTCCAGCCCACAGGCGGCAGGTTCGCCATGGCCGCGAGCCGTCGCCGCTTCTCGTCTCTTGATTCCGGCGCCTTCTTGACAGGAGGCTGCGCAACAACGGGTGCCGCTGGCTCCGCGCGCTGCGAACGCTCGTCGTGGTCACTGTCGCGCCTTGGTCGTTTCCTGTCACTCTTGCTCTTTCGCCGCTCGCCCTTTTGCCGCGACTTGTCCTTGCTGCGCTTCTCCTTCTTGTCCCTTTTGCTCTTCTTGTGCTTCTTATGCTTGCTGCTCTTCTTGGCCTCCTTTTCGACCTTGGCATCGGCCTGCGCAAATGGGTTGACGCCGTGGTGCAGGTCGTGCGTACCCTCAAGCTGTTGGTCCACGTAGGCATGGCCCGGCTGCTGGCGCGCGGCGCGTTCGTCGGCCGTGAGCGCCGCCTCCTCGTCCTTTTTCTTCTTGGGCGGCTCGTAGCGCGCGTGGTCCACGTGGAGCTTGCGCCCGAGCAGCTCCGCGTTGTTGAAGTTGTCCACGGCCAGCACGGTGCTGCGCCAGTCCTCGTACTTGATGAAGCCGAAGCCGCGGCTTTCGCCCGTGTCCTCGTCGCGCACCAAGTGTAGGTCCTCGATCTCGCCAAACTGGCTGAATACGCACAGAACGTCGCCCTCGGTCATCTCCTTGCTCATGCCGCCTGCGAACACCCACGAGGTATCGCGGTAGTCCGCGTGCCACGACGCGCGCAGGTTGCCCGCGATGCCGCGCTCCAGCTCTGCGCGGTTGAGCTCCTCCACGGCGCGCCGGTTTCCCGCCATGCCGTGCGCTACGCGGCGCCGCGACGAGGCCAGCGCGGCCAGCGCTGCGCGCTTGGGTTCACGTGCTCGACGCCGCCAGGCGCGCGGCTCTGCCGCCGCTCGGTCGCTCCCTCTCACACGAGAGTGAGTCTGCCACTTGCGGCGAACGGCGAACGGGAGCACCACCAGCAAGCAGGCAGGGCCAGGCAGGCAGGCAGGCAGGCAGGCAGGCAGGCAGGCAGGCAGACAAAGCGAGCACAGCAAACCAAAGCAACGCAAAGCAACGCAAAGCAAACAAACAAAACAATGCCAGCGTCTCTCCGGATCGAATCGGCCGGATCGAATCGGCGAGCAAGAAAGACAGACAAAAGAACAGCAACATGGATTGAACGGGGAAACTAGGATCTCATTCATGGGGCAAGGGCATAGTGGTCACAAGAAGCGCGGAGAGCAGGCGCGGGCGGGCGTGTCATCGCTGACAGACAGACAGACACGCAGGCAGGCAGACAGACAGACAGACAAGGCGAGCTTGCATTGCCGTGCCCGCGTGCCTCGTCCCGATCCACGCTTCACGGGGCATCCGGGTCGTCGTCCTCCTCTTCCTCGTCGTCGTCTTCGTCGTCGTCCGCGTCGTCGTCCTCATCTGCATAGTGGTCTGGGTCGTTCCTGGATGAGGAGAAGCGCTTGCTGCTACGCTTCATGCGAAGAATGCCACGCTGGAAAAAGGAGCCGGCGCCAGAGGAGCGCTGGCTGCTGCGACGGAGGACGCCGACAGCCTCGACGTTGGAGTCGCCGGAGTTGCGCACGACGAGCTTGGCGTCGCGGCCAGCCTTGCCGGCGCCGTAGTCGGCGATGAGAGGGCGCACGTCGGGCGTGGCGTCCAGGTAGGCGTAGCCGTCGAGGTCTTGAGCGCCGGCCTGCAGGAGGTGCTTGACGAGCGTCTTGTGGCCGGCCGTGGCGGCGTAATAGAGCGCGGTGCGCTTGCCGGGCGGGCCCTCGCCCTGCGGATCAGGCTCGTCGACGTCAACGCCCTCGTTGCGAATAAAGTCCATGACGAGGTCCTCGTCGCCGTCGCGCGCGCAGGCCCACATGGTGAGGAGCGCGCGCGGCGGCGCGGCGCCGTCGGGCGGGCCGCCGCGCGGCGCGGGCGCGCGCGCGTGGCCGTGGCCCGAGGCGCCGGCCGAGCGCATGCCGGCGCTGGTGCCGCTGTGGCCTGCCTGGTGGCCGGCGTGGCTGCTGGCGTAGCCGGAGTGTGCGCTGTGGCCGGTGCCGCCGCCGCCGCGCTTGTGACGCGCGAGGCCGCGGCTCTTCTTCTGCTTCTTCTTGGACTTGGACTTCTTGAGGCTGCCACCGGCGGCGGCGCTGCTGGCGGCGTCCGACTCGGAGTCGGCGGCCGCGGCCGCGGGCGCGTAGCCCGGCGGCAGCAGCGCGTCTGGCTGGATCTCGTTGGCGCGCGTGCCGGGCTGCAGGCCCTCGCCGCGCGCGCCGGGGAAGCGCACCACGTACATGGTGCGGCCGTCGGGGCCCTCGAGGCGCGCGTCCTCGAACTGGTCCGTCTCGTGGTTGAGCGCGCGGCAGGTGGCGCCCGAGATCAGGAGCGGCGAGCGCGCGCGCGCGAAGAAGGCGCGCTGCATCTCCTCCAGGTTGGTGTTGTGCTGGATGGTGCCGTTCTTGAGGAAGCGCACCGTGTAACAAACGCGCAGGCCGTTCATGTCCAGCGGGATTGTTTCCGTGACCTCCGCCGGATAAAAGGCGTCGTTGGCGTGGTAGAGCGCGCGGCAGCGCTCGCCGATGCGGAAGCGCTCCTCGCGATGCCGCACGGGCGCTGCCGCGCCCTCGCCGCTGGCCGCCGCGGCGCCGCCCGCCGACGTCGCGTCTGCCTCGTCGTCCGAGCTGATGTCCCAGTAGTTCTTGCGTCCATGCTGCTGCTCGGCCTGCGCCGCCACCTCGGGGTCCTGGTGCCGCTTCTTCAGGTCATAGTACGAGCCCTGCTTGGCCAGCGTGCGCGGCATCTCGTCCACCAGCCGCAGCTTGCCGCTTCCGTAGCCCTCCTCCTGCGTGTGCTTGCCGTCCTGCTCGTGGCCGAGCTGCGCCGCGAGCCGCCGCAGCATCACCCGCCCGCCCGCGCGCGCGCTGTCGCTGACGCTGTCGCCGCCGCACACGCAGGCACGCGCGCCGCGCGCCGCGCCTGCGATGCCGCCGCCGCCGCCGCCCGCCTGCCGCCGCGCCGCTCGCGCCGCGCCGCGCCGCGCCGCGCCGCGCCCGGCCGCGCGCCGCCGCGGCGCGCGCTTCGCCTCTGCCCCCGCGCCGCGCCGCGCCGCGCGCTGCGCCGCGCCGCGCCGCGCGCCGCGGCGGCACGTGTGCGCACGCGCTGGACGGGACGGGATGGATGGATGGGATGCCCGCCGCCGCCGCCGCCGCCTCCCCTGGACGCCGCCGCCGCGCCCTGCGCGCCGCCGCCGCCGCCTCCTCCGCCGCGCCGCGCCGCGCCGCGCCGCGCGCCGCTCGGGTCTGCCGCGCGCGCCTGCCTTCGCCGCGCACTGGCCGCGGTGAGCGCGCGCGGAGGCGGCGCGGCCGCTCCAACTTGACGGGGCGGCAGGTAGCTAGCTCGGCTGGCAGCGGTGGCGCCGCCCGGAAACTGCCCTGCGCTGCGCGCGCAAGTCGGCGCGCGGGCAAAGCCTACTTGCCGCCTGCAGGCGCCACTGGCGGCCAGTCGACTCGGCTCGAGTCGGCAGCCTGGCCGCGAGGGCGGCACTCGCGCGGGCGGGGGAGGGAGGGAGGTAACCTCGGAGAGGCCGCCGCGGCGCCGGCCGGCCGCGACGCGCGAGCCGAGCGGGCCTGGCCGCGCAACGCGGCAGCGGAGGAGCGTACTGCCAGCGCGCAGCCCGCCCTGCAGCCTGGCCGGCCCGTCGACTCGCAGAGCTTTAATTGGCCTCGGCGGGCGGAGCGTGGTAGCCCTGGCACGCCGCCGGCGCGTGCCGCTCGAGGCGGCCGCCGGCCTGCGCCAGGGCGCGCGCCGCTTCGAGGAGGCGCCGATGCCGGCAAGCCTGGGCAAGGAGCACCCCGAGTCGGAGAAGGCGGGGGAAGGCTCGCTGGTGACGCGTGAGAGGGCGGAGGAGGGCGCCACTGGCACGGCAGCCGAGGCGGAGGCCAGGCCCTGGCAGGCAGCGCGACGCCCATGCCTCGCGGGGCCGCCAACCACTGGCAGGGCCTGAGACTGTTGAGCCTGAGGCCGCCGCGACGAGCTTCGGAGATGACTCGGACAGTGTGCAGGCTGTGCCTTGGTCTGAAGAAGCGAAGCCAGGCTCGGGCCACGGTCTCTGGCCGTGCACTGCCTGCCAGTGCAGCTACGGCCGGCGAGCCTGACAGAGTCGGTCGATCAGTCGGTCGCCGACCCCCTGGCAGTCGGCGGCATCGTCGCTGCGTCGCATCCTCATCTTCTTGACGTGGACGACCGTCGACGTGACGTGGGCGGACCTGCCTGCTGAGCTGAGCCTGAGCTGCCTACTACCTGCGTGGCGTGCGAGGTCAGCAGCCTGGGCTTGCGGCGTGCTGAGCTGTGCTCGACAACTTTTGTCGAACCAAGCAAGGAGCCTCCTCCCGCGCCTTGTTACTGAAGGTAGAAGACCACGAAGGTTCTGTCGAAGGCCCATCACTACCAGGCTCCGAATAGTTTTAACCAAATGGCAAGTGGCCGCTGGCCGCTGTTTGTTTCTTGCTTTTCCAAAGCTGCAAGCTCAACTCGCAAGTTGATTGCCCGGGCTGCGCAGCTGGCTCAGCCTGTTGGCCGCCGCGGTGGTGCCAACTCAGCCAGGTCAGAGCTCTTCGAGCTGACCCAGCTCGGCCGGCACCGGGCCGTGGCCAGGCGAACTTGCGAAGCGCTCCGCGGCTCCGCGGCTCCGCTCGGCTCCGCTCGGCTCCGCTCGGCACCGCTCGGCATCGCTCGGCTCCCCTCTTTGTGCGGCGCCGTGTCCATCATTAGCACGTGGCGCCCCGCACGTGCCGACCTCGCGCGACAGTCACCCGGCCGCCTCTCCCCTGACCCGCCTCTTCCGCTCCTGCCCGCTCCTGCCCGCTCGTCTCGTTCTCAGTCCCGCTCGCGCTCTCCGCCGCCGTTTCCGCCCTCGCCGCCGCGTCGCCGCATTCGCCGCATTCGCCGCCGCGCGCCGCGCCGCCGTCGCCGCCGCCGCCGCCACCGGGCGCGTGCGGCGCGCACACACGCATCCCTCTCCTGCCTGTCCTGGCCGTCCTCCGCGCCGCGCCCGGCAGACGCCTGCCAGCCGGACGCCAAGTGGGCGGCCGCCCTTTGGCCGCGCGTTTGGCGCCCTTGCGCGCCGCATAGCCGACTTGCGCGCGCGCGCCGCACTGCGCGTGCCTGCGTGGCAGCCAGGCCTGGCCGCCGCTTCGCCGCCTTCATCCGCCTCCGCGCCAGTGGCCGAGCAGAGCCGCAGCGCGCCCGCGCCTGCCCGCTGCAGCGCGCGGCGGTCGGCGCAGGAGCGAGCGGGGCGCCCGGAGCAGCGGCTGAGCGCGCCAGCGAGCCGGCGAGCGAGGCGGCGAGCGCGCCGCGCGGCGGCGGACGAGGGGCGCCATGTCGGCGCCGTCCTGGTCCGAGCGCGTGCTGCCCATGGAGGCGCGCGCCAAGGAGCAGCACGACGCAGGGCCCTGGCAGCAGCGACGCCCGTCCGAGGCGGAGAAGAAGGAGGACTCGCTGCGCGGGTCCGCGGACCTCAGCGCGGCGTCCGATGACGGCAGCGAGAGCGCGTCGGCGGCCGCCGGCGCCAGCGCGCACTTGCACCACCTCGACGCTACCGACGCGCAGCAGCAGCAGCAGCAGCAGCAACAACAACAACAGCAGCAGCAGCAGCAACAGCAGCAGCAACAGCAGCACAGCCAGGCCGGTAGTCTGTCGGATATGTTTCCCGGCCTTGACATGGGCCGCGAGAGCGAGCCCACCACAGCCGCCCCCTCGCCGCTGCTGGGCCTCGACATGATGGGCAGCAGCAACGCCAGCACCAGTGCCAGCGCCAACGGCGGCAACGCCAACGGTGGCAACGCCTTCGCCCCGTCCGGCGCCAGCTCGCCGTCGCCCTTCGCCTTCAAGGACCTTGGCGGCTCGCACCGCGCGCACACGCTGTGGGGCCTCTCCCTCTCGGGCGCCTCTGTCGCCACGGACGATCACCTCGCGCTCGTTGACTTTGTCGTGCGCTCCAAGGAGAACGACCGCGCTGCCGCGCGCCAGTACCTGCTAGGCGCGCTGGCTATCCTCGGCAACGCCACCGACGTTGACTCGGGCGCACGTCGCGTCGCCAGCCACGCCGTCGGCTCGCGCCTCAACCGCCAGCACTCGGCGCCCAGCGCGCCGCGCGGCTCCACGGCCAACCCGTCCTCCGTGCTCACGGCGAGCGCGCTGCTCGCCAGCCAGCTCGGACTCGTCGTCGACAGCTCCTCGCCACCCGCGGTGCCGAGCCCTGTTCCCCAGCAGACGCCGTCTCAGCCGTCGCAAACGCAGCAGCAGCAGCAGCAACAGCAACAGCAGCAACAACAACAACAACGCGCCACGGGCACCGCGAGCGCCTCATCTTCCTCGCGCGGCGCCGGTGCTCGCGGCGCCGACGCCGCACTTGCCCACGAGCGCCCCTTCACCGCCTTCATCGGCGACGAGACCGACAGCAAGCCTAGCACGCTCGTGCTCCTGGTCCCGGGATCCAAGACTGTGGTCGGCCACATCATTGGAAAGTCCGGCTCCTGGATCTCGCACCTCGAGCGTTCCGCTACCGTGTCTGTGTCCGTCGCCAAGCCCTCGCAGATGCCGCCCGGCTCCTCGGAGCGCCGCATCACCATCACCGGGCCCGTCGCCAACTGCGTGCAGGCGCAGCAGAAGCTCGTGCGCCGCGTGCACGAGAAGCTCCTCGAGGAAGGCATCAAGCAGGAGTTCATCAAGATGGTCATCCCCTTTGTCATCGTGCCGCACCTCATTGGCAAGAACGGCGCCTCCATCAAGCGCTTCCAGGACCTCTCGCATGCGCGCATCCAGATCGACCAGGACTCGCCCATCGTCGCTGGCTCCGTTGGCCGCGCCGTCACCATCCAGGGCCCTCAGCATGCGCGCTCCCTTGCCGCCTACCTCATTCTGCGCCACCTCAGCGAGTTCCGCCTCGCCAAGGAGTGGCGCGGCGGCCGCCCGCCCGAGTACACGCCGGGCGCGCTCGCCGAGATGCAGGCGCAGTTTGACCTCAAGATGCAACTCATGGGCGAGACTGACCCGTCCATTGCCTATGCCGCTGCTGCCTCCTCGCAGCTCGCCACGCCCCCTGACCTGCCCTCGCCCGCCCACGGCGCCTATTCTCCCCCGCCCCCTGACGCCTACTACGGCAACGGCTTCGTGGACACTTCCTCGCTCATGCTCTCCTCGCAGCAGCATGACCACCAGCAGCAGCAATCGCAGCAGCAATCGCAGCAGCAGCAGCCGCATGACCTCCAGCAGCAGCAAATGTATGGCTCCCACCCGCCAATGCAACAGCAGCCGCACCAGCAGCTCCAGCAGCAGCAGCAGCCGCCGCCCCAGCAGCACCAGCAGCAGCAGCACATGCACCATATGCAGCAGCAGCATCACATGCAGCAGCATGCGCAGCAGCAGCAGCAGCAGCAGCAACAGCAATACCTGCAGCACTACGTGCACACCACTGATGCCAGACACATGTATTCCTAGAGCCGCCCACTGTCGGCCGCTCTCCTGACTCCCTGCCAATCTGACAGCCAGCCAGCTCCTGAGCCCGTTTGACCGGACTACTGTCTCTGATGACCCCCTGGAAACTTCGAGCAAGCCCTGATCCCTATCGAGCAAGCCCTGATGATCCGTACAACCTCGCCAAGCTTTTCCACCATGCAATGTTGAGTGAATTCTTTTTTTGTCTCCGCTGCCGCACTGCCATACCGTGACCGCGAGACGAGATCCCTCGGGCGCCTCCCCTGGGTCGCATCGCCGTCGGCGCCGTCGGCCGCCGTCGAGCGTCGCGTCTATTCTCCAGCGTCGCCTCACGCGGCAGCTGGGCCTCGGGCTCGGCTTCGCACACAGCACGCCAGCACACAGCACCAGCGCCAGCAGGCAGCAGCAGACCCTCAACAACGCTCGCGGGCCAACGCCCGCTCCGCTCGCCAGCTCCGAGACCGCTCGCGCGCCGGTCCGCGCGCTCCCCACCCGCTCGCCCCGGCGCGCCCGCCACCGCGCGCGCCGCGCCCGCCTGGCTTGGCTTGTGCGCGCTCGCGCGCTCGCGCGCTCGACGGCGGCGGAGCCAGCACGGCCCGGGCGGTACTTCTTGCGGTACGCCTTGCGCAAGGCCGTCCTGCAGAGCAGAGCAGAGCAGAGCAGAGCGCGAGCACGAGCGTGCATCGCACCGCATCGCGCCGCGCCGGGACCAGGGCCCCATCAATCGCGCCGAGATGCAGCGACCGCAGCTGGAGGACGATGGCAACATGGTGGTCTTCGCCGTGGACACGCTGGGCCCGCGCACCGTCGAGGTGCGGTGGACCCGCGTGAGCGTCGGCGCCGTGGCACAGGCGGCAGGCGGGGCGCCGTGGCACTGCGGCGCGTGCACGCTGGAGAATGAGGGCGGCGCGGTCGTGTGCGCCATGTGCGGGACCTCGCGCGAGGAGGCGCTGGGCGGCGCGCTGCCCGACGGCGGCTACCTGGAGTACCAGCTCAAGTTCCACCGCGAGGGCCGCAGCCTCTCGAGCTGGCGCCACTCGGAGATCACCTCGGAGCTCGAGATCGTGCTGGACGGCCTGGAGCCCAACACGCTGTACAGGGGCGTGCTGCGGTACCGCGCGGTTGCGCCGCCGGGCCGCAAGGCGAAACCCAGCGCGTGGAGCGAGGTGCAGGAGCCCGTGCTCTTCAAGACCTTCTCCAGCGACGAGGCGCTGCGTCTGGACAACCTGGAGCGCGTGCAAAGCTTCCTGCACGGCCGCCACCAGCCGTACCCAGAGGAGGAAGCGCAGCCGGACGGCGTCGCCGAGAAGCTGGGCCGCGCCGGCACCACGCTGCTGCAGGCCTCCGGCATGGTGGGCATCGGCGGCATGTACGGCCGCCTGGCGCGCAGCGCCTTTGCGCTGCATCGCACCGGGCTGGCCTCCATCATCTTCCGCGAGGACATCCAGCAGCTCGTCGTCATGCTCGCGTCCAACGTCGGCCAGGTCGCCAAGGAGTTTGGTCTCTCGCGCATGGACATCACCGCGGGCTGCTACTACATGCTCTGGCGTCACAAGCGCGCGCGCCTGCTCGCGCCCGACGGCGAGCGTGAGAGCCACAGCGCCGCCTCCGCCGGCGTCCTCGAGGAGCAGGCCGATCTCAGCCTGCTCGACGAGGCGTCCTACTACTACGCCTTCTCCCAGCTCGCCTACCGCAACTCGGCGCCCGAGCTGCAGTGGGTGCTGCGTAATTTTCCAAAGCCCAACTCCAGCTACAAGCTGCTCGCTGGCAAGTTCCGCAGCGACAAGTTTCGCCCGGCCTTTGCGCTCATGGCCTCGGCCGACGACAAGGAGGCCGTGCTCAGCGTGCGCGGCACGCAGCAGACCGACGACTGGATCACCGACCTCACCTTCAACTACGAGGAGGCCACCTTCCGCTTCGACACCGGACGCGCCTTCCGCGTGCACGCTGGCATGCTGCGCGCCGCGCGCTGGATGATGCGCGGGGACAAGGACGGTCGCCTGCGCGAGCCCCGCCACGCCGACCGCCGCGACGTCGACATGTCCAACGACGCCGGCGCCGGCCTCGGCCTCGCCGTCGCCTGGCTCCACGCCGCCGGCTACAAGGTCACCTTCACCGGCCACTCGCTCGGCGCTGGCGTCGCCACGCTGCTCGCGCTCCTCATCGCCGAGGACATTCACGACATCAGCATCGACGTCTTCGGCTTCGGCCCGCCCGCCTGCGTCGACGAGGCGCTCGCCGAGGCCTGCAAGGGCCGCTTCGCCGCGGCCTACGCCGCGCCCGACGCACAGGAAGTCCCGCAGCTCGGCTCGCGCGTCTCCGTGCTCAACCTCGTGTACCGCGACGACCTCGTCTCGCGCCTCAGCCTCTTCAACGCGCGCCTCTTCGCGGCCGACATCAAGAACGACAAGCCGCTATGGGCCCCGCTCCTGCGCGAGGACAAGGGCGCCTTCGCCTCGCGCGCTCGCTCGCTCTGGGCGCCGCAGCAGCGCGGCCACTACGCCGATGCACAGGCCCGGGGCAGTGTGCGCCACCTCGACACCGACCCGCCCGCCGGCGCCGCCAACCCGCCCCCGGCCGGTGATGGCGCCACGGACGACTCCTCGCTCCTCGGGCTCGCCTCCCGCGTCGCGCGCCGCTTCTCCTCCTCACGCGATGCACGCACCAATGCGCGCAGCAGCGCCGAGTACATTCGCAGCGCGCTGACGCCGCGCGGCGCCGGCGCCTCGGTTGCGTCCTCCGTCAGCTCCGCGCCCGTTGCCGCTGCCTCCGCCGCCGCCGCTGCCCTCAGCTCGCTCGCCGCTCGCGGCGGCATCGGGCTCGCCGCCGGCGCCGAGGGCGACGACGACGAGGGCGTCGATGCGCCCAGCTACGGCATCGCAGAGCGCATGGTCCTTCCTGGCATCACCATTCACGTGTACTCCTGGCGAGGCGTCGACCTCGCCTCGCTCGTCGACTACCGCTTCACCGGTCTGCGCCACATCTTCGCCTCCGAGTCCATCATCGACGACCATCGCAACGTGCGCCTCCCCGAGGCCTTTCGCAACGTGCGCCACGCCCGCTCGCTCGGCAGCTCGCTCGCCCCGCCCGCGTGGCAGTCCATCGAGGATCACCTCGCCCAGGGCCTCTTCGTGCGCTGCTCCGTCTGCGACTACTTCGTCGGCTGGCACCATACCGGCGACTCCGAGGCCGTCGAGGTCCGCGCCGCGCGCCACTGCCGCTCCTGCGGCAGCCTCTGCTGCTCCCGCTGCTCCAAGCGCCGCACGCCTCTCCCCAGCATCGGCATGCTCTACCCGGTGCGCATCTGCGACACCTGCCACATCAAGCAGCAGCTCCCTGACTATCACCCCAGCGAGCATGGGCCATGAAGATTATTTTCAATCCCTCTCCGTGATTCGCACCAAGAGCAAGCGAAAGAGACGCACAGGAAGCGAACCACGGCGGCGCCGTGGAGACCGTGGCCCTGGACGGCGACCGCATCGTCCACGTGCGCACCGTCTGGTCCCATGACCCGGACACGAGACAAAATGCGCGGACGCGATGCGAGCCTCGTGAGTGGCCGTCTGAGAGCGTCATGTTTTGCTTGATGCACCTGGGAAAAAAGAGGCTTGTGCTCTCAGGCTCAGGCTGGACGCAGTCGGTCAACGTCGTTGAGCGCACGCGCGCCATGGTGGGATGGCTGCGGCGGGTGCTGCTGCCGCTGGCCGCGGCCCTGGCCGCGTCTTGGGCCGCTGCTGGCGCCGACGCCTCGCCCGCAGCGCGCTTCGTAGAGCGCGAGCGCGTCGCGCGCGCCGATGGGACGCGCGCGAGCGCCGCCATCGTTGACGACATCGAGGCCGACATGCGCCTGCTGCGCTACGGGGACAGCCTCCTGGGCGCGGCGCTGCTGGACCCGCGCTACAAGGAGTACTCGCCCTTCTCCGCCTTTGTCGTCATGGGCGCCATGGGCGAGCGCATCGCTGCTCTGCAGGGCGGCGACCGGAAGCGCGCTGCCATGTTGCAGCTCGGGCTCGGCGTCGGCACCGTGCCGGCATTTCTTCGCATGCGCGGAGCCTACGGCCTCGTTGACGCCGTCGAGAACAGCACCACGGTCGCCAGCTTTGCGGCGCGCTACTTCGACTACACCGCAGGCCGCATCTACCTCGCGGATGCGCACGCCTTTGTCATGTCACGACGCGACAGCCAGGGCGATCACGAAGATAGCTGGGCAAGGGCGGGATGCGAGCTCATGCTCGCCCCGCACGCCGGCGACGAAGTAAAGCCCGCAACGATGCCGCATGCACGCTATCTGCTCATTGCCCAGGACCTCTACATGGGCTGGAACCCGCTGCACATGCTGCGCCGCTCCGTCTTTAGGGCGGTCAAGGATGCCTGGCTCGACCCAGACCGCGGCGTTTACATGGTCAACGTGGTCGGTGTCTTTCGCGGCAACCGCAGCGCCTTTGTCGCAGCCGTCATCGACACCCTCGAGGCCGACTTTGCCCACGTTGCCTGCTACAGAGACGCGCCGCCTTCGTACCGCGTCGAGATGCCCACAAATCATATCTGCCTCGCCTCGGACCGCGCAGACCTCGTTGACATGGGTTCCATCGACCTAGCCCTGCGCGCTCGCGCACTCGAGCTCGCCGACACCTTTTGGCTCGAGCGCAACTTTCACAACTGGCGCATCTACCCTCTTGTCCCGGACGACACCGACTACTTTGTCGCCGCGAGCCCTGCCTCGTCCCCGCCGCTTCTCCTCGACGACCACGTCGCGCTCGACCGCTTCGGCGACACCTTCTCCTTCGTGCAGACCAGCATGCGCGACTGGGTCCGCCCAACGCTGCCCGCCGAGCTCTGGGACGACCAGTCCTGAGCTCTGAAACGACGTGCTTTCTGGCTCGGCGCAGTCGCTTTTGCCGCTGCAAGACAAGCTCTCAAGTCGGAGACGAGGCGAGGCGAGCGCTCTCGTCTCCGGGTCGAGCGCTCTCGTCTCGTCTGCTGTCATAACGGGGCGGGACCAGAGTCCATCGTCCCTGGATGACATGACGTGCACGTGCATACGTGCATACCTCACTCACTCCGCGCGCAGCGGCGCTCGTGCCCTTGCGGCGGCAGCGGCAGCGGCGGCAGCGGCGGCGGCGGCGGACAGCATAAGCATGGGCTTCCGCGCGGCCGCGGACGAGGCGGCGCTCGCGGCCCTCGCCTCGCTAGCGGCGAATGGCGGCGGGCATGACCTCGAGGTGCTCGCGGCGCGAGAAGGGCTTGCGGTCGACGCCGCGCACGCCGTGCAGCTGGCGAAGGCAGCACGACGCGGCGACGGCGGCGGCGGCGGCGGCGGCGAAACGGCTGCTGCCAAGGCGCGTGGGCTCCTGCAGGCGCTCTTCCCGGGTGCCGGCAGCAAGGACGGCGCGCGAGTGCTGCGCGACGGGGACCTTGTGCATCTCCACGCCAGCGGGCGCTGGTTCGCGCGCATTCCTGGTGCCTGCGGCGGTGCTACGCTCGACCTGTGCCAGCCGCGCCTGTTGCCCGCGTGGACAGGCGCGCCAACGTGGGCAAGCGCTTTCACCGTGCGCAAGGTGGACGGAGCGGACCCGGTCGTCCACTTCGGCGACGCTCTCACTTTGTCCTCCACCTCGGGGCTGGGATCTGAGCTGTTCGAGGCGGTCTGCTTCATGAGCCCCGGCCGCAAGGGCCCGGTGCACATCGGTGATCACGTGGCGATTGCCGACTCGCGCCTGGACTGGTCACTGTGCTGCGCGCCCGCCGTGCGGCGCCATAGCACCTTACCATTGCGGCGCCTGGACGCGCGCAGCAGCGACGCGCTGGAGCGCGCCGGCACCTGCTTTACAATCGTCGAAGAGACGGGCCCGCCATTAGCAGAAACGGAATCGGCGGGCGCCGCGGGCCCAATCGACGTTCGCGTTCTCGTTTACAACGTCTGGTTCATGCCGCAGTTCTGGAACCTGCTGCCCGTCCTGCACCGTCTGGGCGTGCCGCTCTCGTACAACAAGTTTGACCGTGCGCGCGCCATTCCCGGTGCGCTCGACCGCGAGCTGCGCGCGCGCTGCGAGGTGGCGAACCCGTCGCAGCTGCCGGACGTGGTGGTGGTCTGCGAGGGCTTTTGCGATCGCGCCGGCCCGCTGCTCAAGGCCGGCCTCAAGCGCGAGCTCGGCCTGCTCTTTGAGACGCCCATTGGCGGGACCGAGAAGTTCTCCGAGGCGCACGCCATCATCAGCAGCGGCGTTAGCGTCCTCTCGCGCTACCCCATCGTCCGTGCCGCCTTTCGCGCCTACGGCAAGCTTTGCGCTGGCGACGAGCGCCTGGCCAACAAGGGCTTCTACTACGTGCGCGTGCTCAAGCACGGCCAGCCCGTGAATGTCTTTGCCACGCACATGCAGGCCTGGGAGTACCCGGCGGCCGTGGCGACCCGCGAGGCGCAGATCGCGCGCCTCAAGGAGACCGTGCTCGCGCTCGACCTCCCTGCCGACGAGCCGGTGCTCGTCGCCGGTGACCTCAATGTTTGCCGCGTGCAGAACCCGGACCAATACGAGCGCATGATGCGCATCCTGGAGGCCGAAGACTCGCACCATATCGATGGCGCCAGCATGCACGCGGCGCGCCTCCTGTCCAATGCGCAGCTGCGCAAGGCAAATCCGGACGCGCGCGGCCAGTTTCCCGAGGCGGACGAGCACCCTGACCTCTTTGCAGCGGACGATGAGGTCCCGGCCGAGAGCGACCCGCGTGTCACGCCCGTGTACAGCTTCAACACCGTGCAAAATTCGCTCGCCATGGGCGGCCCCAGCGCGGGCGACGCGTGTGGCCTCTTGGACTACGGCCTCGCGCTGCGAACGCACCGCCGCCCGACGTCCTCGTCTACCACCGTCTTACGCACCGTGTACGCGGAAGAGCCCTTTGTCTTTGGCGGCCGCTCGCACCGTGACCTGTCTGATCATTACCCGATTCTCGCTCACTTTTCCTTTGCGCAATGAGAACGAAAACGAGCAAAGAGAGAAAAGTTCACAAATGTAGTCACATGTCATCGTAAAAGGACGCAGACGAGTTGCCCTTGCGAGCACGCTTGGACACGGCCGTGAGCTCACGCGAGCTCAACGCGCCGCGCTTGTTCGCGGCGTCGACGCGCACCATGCTGCCGGCAGCCTTGGGTTTCTTGCCGGCCGCATTTTTGCGTTTGGCAGCGCCCTCATCGCTGTCGTCGTCGCTGTCATCGCTATCGTCATCATCATCATCGTCGTCGTCGTCGTCGTCGTCGCTATCGTCGTCGTCGCTATCATCGTCGTCGCCAACGCTATCGTCGTCGTCGTCGTCCGCGTCCTTGGCCTTCTTCTTGGTCTTCGCTTCCTTTTCGCTGGCACCGGCGCTGCCCTCCTTCTTCTCAGCCTCTCCCTCCGCCTCCGCCGCTTGTTGTTCCTCCTCCTCCTCCTCCTCCTCATCATCATCATCATCATCATCGTCATCGTTGAAGACAGAGGCGTCCCAGAAGCGGACGATCTCGTCGTGCGAGGCGGTGGCGATGGCAGCTCGGTCGTGCGTCCAGGCCAGGCGCTCGACGGGAAAGTCCATGTGGTCGCCCATGACGCCAATGAGCTTGTGCGGAAAGAGCGAGAGGACTCGAATGATGCCGTCACTGGAGCCCGTGAGAATGGTGGAGTCGTCGACATGCAGAATGCAGTCCACCGAGTCAGGGTGGCCCGGGAAGCGGTCCGTGCAGTCGCCCCAGGCGCCCCAGTTCCAGAAGCTGAGCACGCCGTCCTGCGAGCCGACCACGAGCTTGCTGCCGTCGCGCACGAGCGCGAGCGCGAGCAGGTCGTCGTCTTGTGCCACGGAGCGGTCCTTGGGGCGCAGCTTGCGCATGGACATCTTGAAGTCGTAGACGCCGAGCGTGCTGTCGCCGCTGGCCACCACGAGCGTCTTGCGCGGGCCGTCCGCGATCATGTCCGACACGTAGTCCTCGTGCTCCTTGGTCGTGGCGAGCGCCACCTTGGGCGGGGCGCGCAGGTCCCAGATGCAGATCTGGCCGTCCTCGTCGCCCGAGACCACTAGGCCATCATGGTCCAGCGTGCGCACACAGTTGACCGCGGCGCCGTGCGCCTTGGCCATGCTCCACGTGGGCGTGGCGCGCGTCAGGTCCCACGCCTTGATCTCCTTGTCGGACGACCCGGTCACCAGCAGCGTCGTCTCGCCGTCGCCCTCGCCGCCGAGCGTCGTCACGCGGCACGCGCCCTTGTGCACGCCGCTCGCCACCGCCGTCCTGCGCGCGTCGCCCTCGCCCTCGCCTGCCTCGTCGGCGTAGCGCCAGAACTCCACCACGCCGTCCGCCAGGCCCGTCACCGCCACCGCCTCGCGCGGGTGCAGCGCCAGGCCCAGCACCTGGGCGCCGCACCGCAGGCTCTTCGGGGCGCCCATTTCCGCTCGCCCGCCGCGCTGCCGCCGCCGGCCGCCGCGCGCCGCTGCCGCCGCCGCTGCCGCCGCCGCCGCCTTTGGGTTCTGCCTCTGGGCCTGGGCACTCCGGCCACCACCCACGGCCTAGGGTCACTCGCCGTCGGTCCCGGCGCGGACAACTTGCCTCGCCGAGGCGGCGTCGTCGGCCAACCTTGGCGTCACCGGCCAGGACGTCGCGGAGCCCTCGGGGGAGCTTTGGCTGGGGCGGCTGGCCGCACGTGCTGCCTCGGTCTGGCGAGCCAAGCTAGATGGAGAGCCGCAGGCTCGCTCGTTCTGGCGCGGGTGGTATGCGATGGCCAGAGCAAGCCAGGCGCTACGCTGCATGCATGCTTCTCCACTCTGCGTGTTGAAGCAATGTTGGTAAAGCTCCGTTCAGGTACCACTACAAATAGCGCGCATGAGCAGTATATTCTTTCAGTACACAGCGGGGTATGGAGATTGCTCGATGGTTGCATGCTCGATGTTTGCATGTCGCATGCTCGATGTTTGCATGCACGATAATCGCATGCTCGATGTTTGCATGCACGATAATCGCATGCTCGATGTTTGCATGCACGATAATCGCATGCTCGATGTTTGCATGCACGATAATCGCATGCTCGATGTTTGCATGCACGATAATCGCATGCACGATAATCGCATGCTCGATTGTCTCGTGCTCACTTGCGTCGCTCACTTGCGTCGCTTGGCTCGGATGCGTCGTTCGCAAGGCTTGAACACCGCCCATGCATCACGCTCACTTGCGGCGGAAGCATGGCGGGATGCGATAGGCATGGCCCTGGACCGGGAGCACGGGCAAAGGCTGCGAGGTGGGGAGCGGTGGCATGGTGCTGGAGTCGAGCAACTCGCTTCCGCATTGGAACAAGGTTTGGCGCGAGATGACCTCGACAGCGTCAAAGACGGTCATGCTGGTCTTGGCGAGGCGCACGGGCCCATCGGCGCTGCAGAGCATGTGCTCAGCCATGTCCGTGAGGAAGCGCTGGACAGCGGCCTCGCACTGGGGCGTGGCGACAGGAAAAGGAGTCGGCGATCTTCTCAAGAGCCGAACTGGGCCGCCGCTGGAGGGCGGGCAGGCCTGAGGCCACGCCTGCAAAAAGGCATCAACTACGAGCGTGGCGCGCTCTCGCGCGTGGTCGTTCTCGATGCGGTCCAGCACCTCAGCCGTGAGGAAGCCACGGAGGCTCTTCACCTCCATGGGCTCGAAAGCAAAGGCGCCGGCCCAGCGCTCGTACAGCGGCTCCACAGAGGCGGGTCCCGCGGTGATCTCGCGCTCAGGCGCGCCGAGGACGATCTCGCCAGACTTCTTGTACACGGTAGCGGACTTCATGAGCTCGAAGAGCTGCGGCGAGCCGACCGTGTCGAAGATGAGGTGCACGCGGTCGATGGGCGAGTCGTTCTTGACGTAATGGTGGTTGCCGTTGTCAAAGAGGTAAGCGTAGCCGGGTTCCATGTAAATCTCAAAGTCGCCGGAGCCGAACTTGACGCTCTCGTGCGAGACAACCGGGATGTGCACGCGGAAGCGGCGAGCCCAGTAGCCGTTGTCCGGATTGCCCTGCGCCTTGTAAAAGTTGCACTGGTCCGTGTGCTTGACAACGCCCTCGCCCGCCTTGAGCAGCATGTAGCGAGAGCGCCCTACGACGCTGCCGAGGCTGTCCATGGCGCGACGCGTGTACGGGGCGGAGGAGAGACGGTCCGGGACCGGAATAAAGGGCCCGATGCGGGACTGCTCGAGCTCGCCGTTGTTCGTGACCAGTAGCAAAAAGTAGTTGTTCACGTCTGCGCGGTACGTGAAGCCGAAGGACTCCTGGAGCTGGGTCAGCTCCTCTTGCAGCTTGCCAACGTCAAACTTGAGCGGCAAGCGCAGAAAGGCGTCCTCGGTGCGCGTCAGCCCATAGGCGTGGCCCAAGTGCTTCGCCTCGGCCGCCGCACTCAGCGCGTCCAGCGCGCACGCGCTCGGGCTTGTGCTCGTGCTCGTGCTCGTGCTTGAGTCCGGCGCCAAGGCCTGCAGCTTCTCTTGTATGCCGGCATCCACGGGCTGCGCGACCAGCGGCGCCTCCGTCGTCGCCAGGGGCGCGTCTGCGTCGTACTCGACCGAGGTCGCAGCGCCATGAGCAGAGCTGGCCGGTGTAAGCTCAGAGCGGCGCTGCCAGCGACGCCGGGACAGGTTGAGTGGCGACTGCAAAAACTGCGAGCGTCGCAGCTCGGTCCACGTGCTGTTGAGCGCCACAAAGGGCGCGCCAATGATGTTGATAAGGCCAATGGTCCCGACGTTGCGCCTCGTCCAGAGCAGCTTGCCCGAGTCGATGCTGACCGCCACCAGCGAAGCCGCCACCACCTTGCGCTCGGACCGCTTCGCCTTGTAGTCACTCAGGCCAATGTAGGCGACGCGATCCACGACGATGAGACCCTTGAGGAACTTGGCCGACTCCTCCAGGTCGTCCTCATCCTCGTCCTCCTCTGAAGCGTAGCGCCAGATCGTACGAACGGACGCCTTGCGTGTGACCTGGCCCACGCAGTCGGACGGCAAGTCGACCCGGATCAGCTCTGCTTCGCGCGAGGAGAGCATGATGGCCGCAGAGCCGCCGTCCACGAGGACGAAGCCGTGTGCCTGGACGCCAATGTCCGTCAGCGTGCAGAGCCGGTGGCCGGTGGCCAGATCGACCTCCACGAGGCTGCTCACGCCGCCCTTGTTGAAGGCGATGACCCAAACCGTGCCCCGGTTCGTGGGCGCCAGCGTGTTGATGTGCTCCTTCGCCGTGAACACCGGGAGCTCTCTGACAGGGGTCAGCGCCGGCGCAGCCAACGTGTGGATCACGCCGCCCACGTCACACACGAGCACGCTGGCCCGGTCTGGGGTCATGACGGCGTCGTGCATGTAGGCGCTGCGCACCGTCACCGAGCGCAGCAGCGACTTGTCCCCGGACCGCGTCAGGTCGAATTCCAGGATCCCATCTGGACTCGACGGGCTCGACGAGACAAGCTGAGAGACAAAGACCTTGTTGGGCCCGCTGCCTGGCATGACGCCGTAGTAGCTGCCGTGCGAGCTGTCGACCTCGGACCACTCATCCTTGTCCACGTTGTACAGGACGAGGCGGCCAGGCGAGGACAACAGCAGGACAATACCGCCCAACGCGCCGGTGCCCTGCTGCGTGGCGGGGTCCACGGCGAGCTTGTCCCTGAGCGTCGCCGACTCGATGTGCTCCTTGACATTGTCGCGTTTGCGGTGGTGACCGAGCAGGAGCAAATCGTTCTCCAGACCCTCCTTCTCCTTGTGCAGGCTCTCTGAGGCGGCCGTGGCTTCCCTTGATGGATCCTTCTTGGCCGCCTTGGAGGGCGGTGGGGTCGGTGGCGGGGTGCGCTTGCTATCACGGAGCTTGTCGTCCTCGTCGTCCTCGTCGTCCTCGTCGTCCTCGTCGATGGGCGCATCAAGGGCAATCTCGCGCTCCCGCCACGACGAAACGGCATGACTAAACTCGCGCAGACGCAGCGAGGCAGCATCCAGCTCGTTCTTCTTCTCCACGCGGAAGCGCTCCTCCTGGTGCATCTCGGAGGCCTCCTCTTCGGAGAGCATCACGACGCTGCTCAGCACGGACTCACTGGGCGGCGGCAGGAGCACGACCACGACGTGGCCCATGATAATAAAGGTCGCGATCACCATGACGATCATGCCAAAGGGCCCGCCGCGCCCGTTGCGCCTCGCGTGATTGCGCCGCTGCGCCATGGCGGCCGCGGGAGCTGCCGGGCGCCCGTCGGTCGCCCGCGCCGCTGCCTGCGTCGGAGTCGGCTTCCTCGGAGCGGGGCTCCTCGCGCGCCGCCGGGCCTGGGACGGCCGCCGCCTGCCGCGCCGCGCTCGCCGCGCTCGCCGCCTCGTCGCCCCGGGCCGCGAGGGCGTTGGCCGGGCGGGCGGCTGGGCGGGCCTCCGACGCTGCCTGTCTGCCAGCCCGCGCGCCGCCGCCGCCGCCGCCCGCGCCAGGTCCGGTCGAGCGAGCGCGGTTGATCTCGGCTGACTCTGCTTGCCTGCTTGCCAGCGCGGCGCCGGGATCCTCGCCGCGGTCTGCGCAACGACCTAGCCGTTTCGGTCGCCGCGGGCCGGCCGGAGTCGGGTCAACTAGCTCGCACTACCTAGCTCGAAGGCGGGACAGTACTGGCACGCACTGCAGCGCCAGTGCAGCCTGTGACAGACAGTGAGGCGGTCAGGAAGGACTGCGAGCACGGTGCCACTGCATCATGATCGCGCGTCGAGGGTCCCAGCGGAGAATCGAAGAAGAGAGAGGGAGAGAGGGGAGGGAAGCGCGCGAGCGCCGGCGCGGGCCCAACTGCGGCTCGACTCGACCTGCATTGGCTGCCTTGGCTGCCTCGCCTGGCTTCGCCCTGCCTCGCCTCGCTTCGCCTCTTGACTAACATCTCCGACTCGAACGGTGTGCGCCAACGACTAGGAGGGGCCCGACTCGACTCTCGCACCTGCGTGTTCACCACGCACGTGCGGCGCGCTGCGACAGACCGTGAGCGGGGTGGAGTAAAGGGAGCGCGCCAGAGGCTCGGTCGTCGCGGCGCGGCGCACGCACGGCACGATGGCGGCGGGCAGCGGGGCGGCGAGCGGCAATGGCGGCAATGGCGGCGGCAGCCTGGGGGCCAGCGCCGCGAGCGCCGGCCGCGTGCTCGTGTTCGGGAGGACAAGGCCCATGCTGGAGCGCGAAAACGGCGATCTGCCGGCCGTCGAGATGGAATCCGAGTCAGAGCGCGTCATTGTGCGAACGACGCCGGACGCGCTGAGCGTTCTCAAGGAGACCAAGGAGGTGCAGATTGACCGCAAGGAGCGCTCGTTCCAGCTGGATGGCGCCTTCCCGGAGGACGCGAGCCAGAAGGAGGTCTTCCAGCGCGTCGGTCTGCCCGTGCTGGTGGAAGTGATGAAGGGCTTCAACGGGTGCATCTTCGCGTACGGTCAGACCGGGTCCGGCAAGACGCACTCGCTGCTAAACTCGGAGGTGACGGACATGGAGGATGTGGGCATCCTGCCGCGGCTTGTGGCGACACTTTTCGCGCGCGCCGCCATGGACAAAGCAAATGTCTATCAGATCCAGGCGGCCGGCTTCCAAGTGTACAACGAGCAGGTTGACGATCTGCTGCACGCGGACCACCGGCGCGGCGGTGGCCAGAACCTGGCCATCAACAAGGGCGGCGAGATCCCGGAGCTCACCTGGACGGCGTGCTCATCGCCGGCCGCGATGCTGGACATCTTCAAGCGCGCGCGCTCGCAGCTGCACTACGCAGAGACCAAGATGAACAAGTCTTCCAGTCGGTCGCACGCCGTCTTTCAGATC
Source organism: Thraustochytrium sp. TN22 (assembly GCA_013306675.1). Taxonomy (NCBI): domain Eukaryota; class Bigyra; order Thraustochytrida; family Thraustochytriidae; genus Thraustochytrium; species Thraustochytrium sp. TN22. The sequence goes on along the minus strand of JABLUY010000230.1, from coordinate 12,213 downwards.
CGCATCGTGCGGCGGCAGCGCGCGCAGCAGCAGCAGCAGCAGCAGCAACAGCAACAGACGACGACGACGCGCATGCAGGCGACATGCGGTCAGCTGAGTGTGGTCGATCTGGCCGGCAGCGAGCGAGTCAAGCGCAGCGGCGTGACCGGGTCCAACTTCAAGGAGGCTACGAACATCAACGGCAGCCTTCTAGCGCTAGGCAACGTGATCCAAGCGCTCGCGGACAAGCGCAAGTACGTGCCGTTCCGCGACTCAAAGCTGACCCGCATCCTGGAGGGGTCCGTGGGCGGGAACTGCAAGACTGCGCTCCTGGTGTGCGTGTCGCCTTCGGAGAACAGCACAAGCGAGACGCTGTCGACGCTGGAGTTTGCCTCGCGCGCCATGTGCGTTGAGGTGAACGCGACGGTGAACGAGACCTTTGTGGAGATCGACGCGGCGCGCCTGGCCGCCGACATGTCGGACGAGAGCGGCGCCAACTACGTGGACGACGACATGCTCAAGACGTACAAGGAGAGCGAGCTGGCGCTGGCGGACGCGCGTGCCAAGGTGGAGGAGCAGGAGAAGCGCGCCGCCAACATGGTCAAGGAGATGGACAAGCTCAGCTCAGAGCTGCAGGCGCGCGACCGCAGCATCGCCGAAGCGGAGAAGCTCAAGAAGCGCCAGCTCTCTCAGATCGATGCGCTCAAGGAGGAGCTGGCCACCGAGGAGAAGAAGCATGTCGTGGCGATCCAGCAGGCCGAGCAGACGCAGCAGACCCTCCAGGCGCGCGTCATGCAGGCGGAGCGCGAGGTGGAGAGCACCAAGCAGGCGCTGCAGCGGCTCTCGCAGCGGCATGCCGAGGAGCAGCAAGCCAAGCAGGCGGCGCACGAGCGCCTAGCCGCGCTCGAGGCGCAGCTCAAGGCGTCCGAGACTGCCGCTGGCGAGGCGCTGCACGAGCGCCGTGAGGCCTGCGACCGCCTCGAGCAGTCGCTCGCTGCGGAGGTGGCGGAGCGCGCCGCGGAGCGCGCCTCCCTGGAGGCTGCGATCGCGCAGGAGAAGACCAAGGCCACTAGCCTGGAGACGAGCCTGGGCCAGCTCGAGGCGGAGCGCGCCTCGCTGCAGACCGACCTGCGCGCCATGAATGGCAAGGTCGCCTCCATGACGGACATGCTCTCCAGCGAAAAGGGCAAGGTCGAGGCGCTCAGCACGATCCAGGCCGAGGCTGCCGTCCTGCGCGGCGACCTCGAGGCGCACCGTATCAAGCAGGCCGACCTCGAGCAGCGCTTGTCCAGCGTGCAGGCCGCCAAGGCCGCCTTGGACGGCCGCGTCAGCTCGCTCGAGGGCGAGCGCGCCGATCTGCAGGAGGCGCACGCGCGCGAGGCCGCGCAGCGCGCCGCGCTCGAGTCCGAGAAGCAAGCGCTCACCGCCGACCTGGCGCGCACCGAGGCGCGCCTCGCGGAGAACCAGCGCCTCTTCGAAGAGGCAACCGAGCGCCACGCCGGCCAGGTCGAGGCCATGCGCCAGGAGCACACCGAGAACGTCACGGCGCTGCGTCGCCAGAGCGCCGCCGACGCCGAGAAGCAGGCTCGCCATGCCGCCGAGGCGATGCAGGCACTCGAGCTGCGCGCACGCCAGGAGCACGACAAGATGCACGAGCGCATCGCCCTCGTCCAGGGCGACCTCTCCTCGCAGGCCGACGCGCACGCCGACGAGGTTGCGCGCCTGCATGCACGCTTCGCCGACGAGATGGCGTTTGCCCTGCAGCGTGAGCGCGACACGCACGCGCGCGAGGTCGCCCAGCTGCGCCAGCAGGTCGATCAGAGCGTCGCCGACCTCGTCGCCGCCGAGAAATCTCACGCCGCAGAGAGCCGCGACCGCGACGACCGCGCACAGCGTGACGTCCTCCGTGCCCGCGTCGCGCACCACGCCGCGCGTCGCGCCGTCGAAAAGCACATGGACCGACTTCGCCACAAGTACGCGCAGCTCCACGCGCGCTTCCAGGCCCGCGAGTCCCGCACCGAGGACCTTCAGCGCATCGCCGACCAGCAGCGCGAGCTCTCTGAGATGAAGCGCGCCGTCAAGAACGCCAAGCGCATCACCCAGCAGAAGCAGCTCGAGCTCGAGCACGTCATGGACAACGTCCGCATCTTTGGCACCGCCCACGACGGCAAGCGAGCTCAGAACGACCACAAGATTCTACCCGGCCAAAAGGTTGGCGACCGCAGCACCTTCCTCAGCCGCCAGCGCACCACCACACCCGGCTCCTCTTCTGCCGCGCCCACCAAGCACCAGCAGCGCCTTCCGCGAGCCACCCCCGCCCGCTCCGAGTCTCCTCAGTTCCAGCAGCACCAGGAGTCTCACCATCACACCCGCAACGCCATGCACCACTACCAACACGCCCCAGACCACTACGAGTCCCACGTCGTCGACGACGCTATTGACACCGCTCCGCGCCGCCGAAGACCCCTTCCCACGCCACCTACTCTCTCCTAATCCTTCTTTCAAAACATGAGTGAACAACACTTACAGCTTGCTGCGCTGATCATCTCGAGCTTGTGCCGCTGTTCAGAGGGGTGGGGCGGGGCGGGATAGGAGACCCCTCACAAGGCGAGTCATCGAGCTGCTGGAGCTGCGTGCGAATAATCTTGGCAAGCCGGTTGATGCGGTCGTCCGCGTCCGGGCAATCCGCATAAATTGCAACGAAGAGGGGGTCCTGTGCGTACATGCCAAAAACACTCAACCACTTGTCGGTGTCCGAGTGTCGGCCATCTCCTTTTCAAGGACCACAAAGACCACATGGCCTTTGTGCCTCGTCCTCCAGGTCGCAGTTGTCACGTACGCATGGGGGTGAATTCACCTTGTTCATGTACGCCCTTGTCACAAGGACCACCGACGTCCTGGACTAATCGATGCCCTGGGCCATGCTCCGCGTGACGCTGCCTTCCACTTGCTCTTCGTCGAGCCAGCAGCGGATGTGATTCCTGTCCTCGAGGGTCTGTTTGATGTCTTTGACTCGCTTATGAACCTCGGGCTTGGGGTCGCCCCAGAAGCCGCGACGCCAGCCAGCCTGCCTTGCTGATGACGAGGGACTTCGAGCCACCGCTTTGCAGTGGCGTCTTGCCAGCCCAGTGTCGTCCGAGAGTTGCTCCGACTCCCAAGTCCTCCGCTGGCCGCTTCTTCGCTCCAAGCATTGTAAGCAAGTCTCCACAGGTTTCGATGACATGGAGACGGCCACAGAACCAGCGTGGGCCGGCCACGGGCGGCGCGCGGTGGCGCTCCGAGTCGTGCGCGTGCAGAAGGCCTGATACTGGCGTACCGTACCTGGCACCGTACCACCGAGCAGGCAGCCAGGATCGCAGCCAGGATCTTGCCGACCAGACTCGGACGAGCACTGCAGGAACCCTACATCCAGCGCAACCTTGACAATCGCGCGCATCTGCGCAGCTGCCCCGCCGCTCTCTTCGATGAGCCCGTGCGTCGAGGCGCACGCCACTGGCCACGCGCCTGGCAGGGAACCCCGACACGGAGAGCGACTTGGAGAGAGCTAGCACAGCAGGCTGCAGTGGCGTGGCCCTCGTGGCGTGCGAATCTGCAGCCTGCGCCAGTGCGTCACTGCTCTGCGAGAGAAAGTCGGAGAACGGGGAGAGCGCCAGGCCGAGCGCCAGGTCGAGCGCCAGGCAGCGCCAGTCGGTTCCCGCGCTGGTCCTGCGTGGCGCGGCGGCGCTGGGCACGCACGCTGGGCGAGCCGGGCAGGCAGCCGCAAGCAGCAGACCCGAAACGAAATACTACTCAGGAGGGCTGATCTGCTGAAGGGCTCGAGCTCGAACGGAGGTAGTAGAAAGGATGGCGAAGAAGTCGGCCTCGTACAAGGCTCCGCCCAACTGCCTGTGCAAGCTCTTCTGCCCACCATGCGCGGTGGCGATGCACGAGGGCGGCGGGTTGCCGCTGGCGCTCTCCTGCATGATGTGCTGCGCGTAAGTCAGCGTGGCGTCCACGTAGATGCGGGCAAGGTTCGATGCGGACGACTAACCGATACCACCATCTGTGCGCAGCTACACAGTCTTCTGCTGGGAGCCCGCCGACGTGCGCAAGGGCGCACCCGAGATCCAGGCCATGGAACGCTGAGTAGTACTAGCCGTAGTCGTGCAACGATTTGATGACCAGAGTTTTATTTCAACCCGGAGCCTGCCATCACCACTGCATGGAGGGGCGGCAACGCGCCTTCGTCGTGTAGTAGTGCACTGCGCGCCAGCGCGCGCCCAGAACGCCGCGCTACGCCGCGCTGGCCCGCGCAAAACTTGCGGTTCTCGCGGCTGGCTGGCCGTCCGACATCCACGGGCGCCTCCTCTTTGCGCAACGCATGCCAATTTGTGCAGATCGTGCGCGCACACGCCTCCGTCCTGCGCTCAGGCTGCTCTGCGCTGCCGACTTCACTGTCCTTCCGCCGCGGCGCGGTGACTCGCCTCCTTGCGTGGTCTCGGACTCTCAGCCTTCCCCTGCGCGGCGCCTGACTGAAGAAGAGCCTCGCTCAGGCTGATCCTGATCGCGCTGATCTGATCGCTCGCGATGCTTGATTCCACCTTGATTCCACTCCTCGCCACCACCTATCCTGCCCGGCGTCCAGTCGGCGCGTGGACGCCCCCCCAGCCGCGCGGCCGCACTGCCGCCGCAGGCAGGCGCCGCCTGCTCGCGCCCGGCGCGGCTGGGGGGGGCGGCGCGCGCGTGCACTCACGCGCGCGGAGAGAGGGAGAAGGAAAGACGAGACGAGCGAGGGCGGCGGCGGAGCGGAGCAGAGCAGAGTCGCGCGCGCGGGCAGGCGCGGCGGCGCGCGCGGGCGGCGCCGGGAAGGCGGCGCGATGAAGACGCTGCGGCGGCTGTCGACGGCGCGGCGGTCGGCGCCGGGCACCGGGACCGCGCGCAAGGACAACCTGAGCAACGACGTGGTGTCCTTCCGCGGCGTGGCGCTGCGCGTGGTGGAGGACCTGGCCGACGCGCTGCGCAAGGGCACGGCGGCGCAGGGCGTGCAGCTCTTCGTGTGCGAGGAGGACCACGCGCGCTTCCACGTCGGCGACACGGTGCAGCTGGTCGACCAGAGCGCGCGGAGGGGGTCGTCGCTCCTGGCGCTCGTGGGCGCCGCCAGCGCCAAGATGTGGAAGGGCCGCCTGCTGGCGGCCGACGGCACGCTGCAGGCCGTGTCCTTCGACCCGAGCAAGTTCAGGCCCAAGGAGCGCGCCGAGTGGACCGTGGAGGACGTGAGCACCTTCCTGGTCATGCCGCGCACCGAGGTGCGCCGCGAGCGCTTCGTGGACACGCTCAACCGCGAGTCTCGCGGCGTCTCCTTTGCGGGCGTCTTCGTGGTGCACGCGCACACCAGCAGCTTCCACGATCTGGTGCGCGCGCTCGTGGCCTTCTTCGACGACAGGAGAGTCCCGGACGAGGAGCGCTTCGTCTGGCTCGACATCTTCTGCGCCAACCAGCACGTGCTGCGCAACGTGGGCCAGTCGGGGGCGCGCGAGAAGCTGCAGCACCTGCTCGAGTCCTCGCTGCGCCGCGCTATCGACCGCTTCCCGGACCGCGTCATCTTCATCGACCGCTGGACCGACCCGCGCCCGCTGTCGCGCGCCTGGTGCGCCTGGGAGCTGCACATCGTGTCCGGGCGCGCGCCCTCGGATCACAGCCCCGAGCCGCTCAGCGCCATCATCACGCCCGAGCTCGAGGAGCAGCTCGTCGAGATGCTGCAGCGCGACACGGCGGAGGTGCGCGTCGTCTTGGACACCTTCGACGCGCGCACCGCGCTCGCCTCCAGCGAGCGCGACCACGCCATGATCCACGGCATCCTGCGCGACGCGCCCGGCGGCTACGCGGCCGTCAATGCCGCCGTCATGGCCTCGCTGCAGACGGCGCTCTTGCACACCGTCCGCGACGCCGTGGACAAGCGCATTCGCGCCGACCTCGGCGCCGACTCGCTCGAGGGCGCCGAGCTGCTTGCGCGCTTCGGCGTCCTGCTCACCGAGGAGCAGTACTTCGAGCTCGCCATCGAGGCGCTCAAGTCCGCGCTCTCCACGATGCGCAGCCACGTCGGCCCGGACGATATGCGCCTGGCGCAGGTGCTGGGCTATCTGGGCCACGCGCTCGCGGACCAGGCCAGTCCCAGCGACGCCTTCAAGGCGCTCTCCTGCTACGAGGAGGAGCTCGCCATCTCGCGCAAGGTGCTTCCGCCCAACCACCCGGACATCGCGACCGTGCTTAACAACCTCGCCTGTCTGCTCGAGGATGTGGAGCGCCACGACGAGGCGCTCACCTGCTACCTCGAATCGCTGCAGATCCGCCGCGCGCAGCCCGACGCCGGCAGCTCCGAGGAGGAGGGCATCGTCCTCCTCAACATCGGCTCGCTCTACTTTCAAAAGGCCGACCTCGACAACGCGCAGCAGTACACGGCCGAAGCCGCCGACGTCTTTGCCGCCGCGGGCGCCTCGCAGGAGCGCCTCAACGAGGCCTACACGAACCTCGCTGTCATCTTGCACTCGCAAGGCGACGCCGCCGCGGCCATGGAGAAGTTGCGCAGCGCCGAGGCCGCCACCGAGGATCCGGACGCCAAGGTCGAGATCAGTCTGCTCCTTGCCAACATTCTCGACGACGAGGGCATGCAGCAGGAGGCCTTGCGCCGCTACGAGGCCGCCTACGCCACGCTCGCCGAGCGCCACGGCGCGCGCTACTCACGCTGCGCTGACGTCCTCAACTTCATCGGCGCCGTGTACCAGACGCTCGGCAAGCACACCGACGCGCTCGCGCGCTTTGAGCAAGCACACTCCATCCGCAAGGAGGTCCTTGGCCCGCAGCACCCTGACACTGCGCAGGTGCTCTTCAACATGGCTCAATGTCTCAAGAGCCTTGGCCGCATTGCGCCGGCCATTGAGAAGAGCGAGGAGGCGGCCAAGGCCTTTCGCGCCGTCCTCGGCCCGGCCAACCCGGACACCGTCGACGCCGACGCCCAGCTCGCCAGCCTCAAGAAGCTCGCCGACGCCTTTGGCCATGGCTCTGCATCACAGCCCACCGACCTCAGTGCCAAGGGACGCCAGTACCGCCATCCTCCGCACGGTGCTCGTCGCTCCAAGCGCCAGCTCCTTGGCCCTTTTCCTCCTATGCAGTGAGTGAGCAAGTGAGCGAGCTAGCGAGCGAGCGAGCGAGCTAGGCCTAGAGCGAGCGAGTGTGTACTACTGCGCGCGAGACAGACCTATGAGCGATGACTCTCTGCAGCTGTGCGTGAAGCGCTCCTTTTTTCCAATTGACCATGCACGCGCGCGTCCCTGAAGCCTACTAAAGTACACCTTGTGCGATCATGATGATCATGTTGAAGATTTTGTTGGATTCATCAAAGAGCACTTGCGACTCGCGAACAGCATTGCTGCCATGCCCGGCCTCGAATGACGATGAGACTCGTCGTCGTCTTCGTCGTTGCTGACATCGTCCTCGTTCCCTTGTCCACGTCCTCGTCCTCGTTTCCTTTTTCCCCGTCGTCACGGTCCTCGTTCATCCTCGTCCTCGTTCACCCTCGCCGTCGTCCTCGTCGTCTTCGAGGTCCACCAGAACTGCTTCTGCCGGCGCTAGCTCAGCCAGAATGGGCCGGCGCATGCGGCCCGGGAGCGCGGAGGCGAGCTGCGCGGCGGCGCGCGAGCTGGGGCCCGCGGCGCTTGTGCGCGTGCAAGCCCCTGGTGGGCTCCAGCCGGCGCGCGAGCGGGATGCGGCGTTGGTGCGCGTCCATGGGGCCTGCGGCGCCGCCAGCGGCTGCTCGTGCGGCGCGGCCCGCCGCCTGCGCGCGGCCGAGACGAGCGTGCGCGTGCCAGAGGGCGTGCAGCGCGCGCTGGAGGCCTGGTTCGGGCCGCCCGTGGTCTTGGAGGCGGGCGGCGTGGCCGAGGAGGTGCGGCCGGCGCGGCAACGCGCCACCAGGGCCACCACCGTGGAGCTGCGCATGGTGGAGCCCGCCTCGGGCGCCGTGAGCCCGCTCCCGTTCGCGAGCACGGTGCGTCAGCAGGTGGACCACTACGTGCGGTCCGGCATGGTGCTCTTCGAGGGCTGCGTGGTGCGCGCGCCTGCCGGGCTAGCGCTCGACGCCGTCGTGGTGCGAACGCTGCCGGCGCGCGTGCTCGTGACCTGCGAGAGCGCGACACGCGTGAGTTTCGACGACCGCCTCATGGATGTGCAGCCTCCCAGGCTGGCAGTCGCAGACGAAGGAGCAGCAGCAGGTACAACAGATGCGCCGGCACTGCGCAGTCTACACGAGCTGGTCGTGTGGCCCGTGGAGCACTTCGAGCGCTTCCAGCAGCTTGGCGATCTGCACAGTCCGCGCGGCGTTCTGTTGCGCGGGCCCTCCGGCACGGGCAAGTCGCGCGCGGCGCGTGCGGTGGCGGCGCGGCTGGCGCGACTGGCGCCATGCGAACTGGTCGAGGTGGAGGCGCGCAACGAGGGCGGCGATGGCCCGGAGGAGGCGCTGCGGCGCGCCTTCGCGCGCGCAGAGGCCTTTGTCAAGCTCAAGGGCGCCCGTGCGCGCGCGCTCGTGCTCGTGGACGACCTCGACACGCTGTGCCCAGTGCGCGCGCCGCAGGAGGGTGCAGACGCCGGCGGCGCGCGCGTGGTGGCGCAGCTGCTCACGCTCATGGACGGCCTGCACGGCGCAGATCGGCGCATCGTGGTCCTGGGCACCACCTCGCGGCCCGACGAGGTGGACCCGGCGCTGCGCCGGCCAGGCCGTTTCGAGCGCGAGGTGGCCTTCGCGCCGCCCACGCTCGCGGAGCGCGAGGCGCAGCTGGCGGCCTCGCTCAGGGACTCGGTTACCCCTGACCTGGTGCGCGACCTGGCGCGCCGCACGGTCGGCTACACGTCGGGCGATCTGGATGCGCTCGTGGCTCAAGCGCGCCTGCACAGCGCGCGAGACGCAGCAGACGGGCGGGCGCCGTCGGCGCTGGCGGAGGCCGACCTGGACGCTGCCCTTCGCGTCGTGGGGCGCGGTGGCTCGCTCCTGCGTGGCGGCAAAGTACAGCAGCAGCAGCTGCAGCAGCAGCAGCAACAACAACAAGAGCAACGGGAAGGCGTGCGGCCCGTGGAGGTGGCCGGATACGAGTCAATCAAGCTGGAACTGGCCAAGGCCGTGGACTGGCCCACGGAGCGCGCCGGTGCCATGAAGAGGCTCGGCCTGGAGGCGCCGCGCGGCATCCTGCTGCACGGACCGCCCGGCTGCAGCAAGACGACGCTGGCGCGGTCCGTGGCGGCGCGCGCCGGCCTGGCCTTCTTCGTGCTCAGCGGCGCCGACGTGTACTCGCCCTTCGTGGGCGACGCAGAGCGCACGGTGCGCGAGGTCTTCGCGCAGGCGCGGCTGGCGCTGCCGGCCGTGGTATTCTTGGACGAGCTGGACGCCCTCGTGGGCAAGCGCGCGCTCGAGCAGGGCGACGCCGACCAGGCGTCCTCCGTGCAGGCGCGCGTCTTGTCGACGCTGCTGAACGAGATGGACGGCCTGGGCTCCGCGCGCGGCCTGCTCGTGCTGGGCGCAACGAACCGCGTGGATCTGCTCGACGCGGCCTTGCTGCGCCCGGGCCGCTTCGACCGCGTGCTGCACGTGCCGCTGCCGGACGACGACGACAAGCGCCGCATCCTCGACGTGCACCTCGCGCGCCTGCCGCTCCCGGGGCCCTCGCCGGCTGACGACGTCGCTCTGCGCGCCCGCGTCGCGCGTGCCATGGCCGGACTCGCCCTGTCCGGCGCCCAGATCGAAAACCTCTGCCGCGAGGCCGCCGTGCTTGCGCTGCGCCGGGGGCTGCGCGTGGTCTCCGAGGACTGCTTGCTCGCCGCGCTCGCCGCCGCGCGCGCCTCGCCGCGCTAAGCAGCAGCAGCAGCAGCCGCAGCCGCAGCAGCATCGTCGCCGCCGCCGCCGCGCCCATGACGCCCGGCAAGCGCGCGATGCGCGGCACCCTGCGCAGCATGCGCAGCGCTGTGCGCGGCGTGCGCGGCGTGCGCGGCGTGCGCGGCATGCGCGCCGCGGGCTTTGGTCCGCTCGCCGCCGCAGCCGCGCCCACGCAGCCCGCGCCGCTGGCGCTGCTGGGCGCGCGCGCGCTCAGCGGCGCCGCCAAGCCGCCGACCATCACGGCCGCGCCAGCGCCGCCGCACAAGAACATCACCATCCACTCGCTCGCGGCCAAGGTCGCCAAGCAGCAGCCCATCACCATGGTCACCGCTTACGACTACCCGAGCGCCGTGCACGTGGACAAGGCCGGCATTGACATCCTGCTGGTGAGTTTGTCCGCGTCCACGTTGTTCTTGCCGATGGTCGACTGACGAAACAAACCCTTGTCCCGTCCCCGTCTCGTCTCGTGTCGTCTCGTCTCGTCTCGCGCGCAGTGCGGTGACTCGCTCGGCATGGTGGAGCTCGGCTACGACACCACGCTGCCCGTAACGCTGGACGAGATCATCCACCACAGCAAGGCCGTGGCGCGTGGTTGCCGCCGGCCGCTTCTCGTCGTGGACCTCCCCTTTGGCACCTTTGAAGCCTCGCCCGAGCAGGCCGCGCGCAGCGCTATTCGCCTCATGAAGGAGACTTCCTTCGACGCCGTCAAGGTCGAGGGCGGCCGCAAGCGCCTGCCGCAGGTCGAGGCCATATTGAACAGCGGCATCGCCTGCATGGGCCACATTGGCCTCACGCCGCAGAGCTTCTCCAGCCTCGGCGGCTTCAAGGCGCAGGGCCGCTCCGCCAAGGCGGCGCTCGAGCTCATCGAGGACGCCGAGGCCCTGCAGGAGGCCGGCTGTTTCGCGCTCGTCATCGAGTGCGTTCCGGCCGTCGTTGCGCAGGAGGTCACCAAGGCCGTTGACATTCCTGTCATCGGCATCGGCGCTGGCCCCTACACGGACGGCCAGGTGCTCGTCTTCCATGACATGCTTGGCATGATGCAGCACTACCACCACGCTCAGTTTACTCCGCAGTTTTGCAAGCAGTACGCCACGGTCGGCCATGCCATTCAGAACGGCCTTGCCGACTACAAGCGCGACGTCGAGGAGCGTGTCTTCCCCAGCATGGAATTCTCGCCCTACAAGATCTCCGACGCGGAGCGTGACATCTTCTTGGAGCTCGTTGCGAAGCGTGAGCGCTCTGTCTCCTCCAAGTCCGCCGCGCCGTTGGACGGCGTCGGTGAGGACATCAAGGTCTACTGATGTTGAGTCGTGAGACAGGGAGTAGCATTCCCCGCCTGGTGGGCACATGGGGTGATAGGTGGTGGTGGTGGTGGTAGAAAGACATCAATTTATTCATGTGCTCGCCGCGCCGTCCCTCGTCCCTCTTGCTGCGGGCCTGCAGCGCCGCCCTCTACTAGCTAGCTAGCGATAATGCACATCGCCCTTGAAGGCATTGTCGAGTGAGTCGTCGTGCGCGGGAGATGGATTCACTCCGGTTTGCTCGTGGTACTTGGCGGGTCATTTGCTTGTTCGTCGCCTTGTGTGTCTTCGTTTTCATCGTTTTGGCCCTTGGCAGTCACGGTCGCATCAGGTTTCTTGGCAGTCTCTTCTTCCTCGTCCTCGTCCTCGTCCTCGTCCTCGTCCTCGTCCTCGTCCTCGTCCTCGTCGTCGTCCTCCTCGTCGTCGTCCCCGTCCTCCTCTTCGTCCCCGTCTTCGTCTTCGTCTTCGTCGCCCTCCTCGGCACGACGGCGCTTGCGCTCCTGCTCGGCAAGCTGCAGGATGGCGCGCTGCGTGCGCCTTGCGAGCTTGGCGAGTGGTTTGCTGGCGTCGCGCTTGAGGTCCCAGTTCACCTTTCGCGTCGGCGCGACGCTTGCAAGCTCCGGCTGCGCGGGCTTGATGAGCTGGTCCCTGTCGCGCGCCGCCTTGGCCTCCAGCTCGCGCACGAGGCCGCCTGTCCACGCCACCAGGCGCTCGGGCTGCTGCGCCTTGGGCGCCTTGGCGCCGCCGTCGCCGCCGCCCTCGCCCTCGCCGCCGGCCTTGGCATCGCCCTCGCCGCCGCGCCGCAGCGCGCCGTCCGCCGGCACGTAGCTGCGGAAGCGCACGCGCGCGCCGCCGCCGCCGCCGCCCTCCATCGCGCGCGCGGGCGCCGCGGGCGTCGGCGGGCTCGGCGTTGGCGGTCTGCGCGGCGGCGGCGCGCCTCCTCGCAGGAGGCGCGCGCGGCCGCCGGCAGCGCAGACCCGTATCGCGGCGGCGGCGGCGGCGGCGGCGCGCGCGGCGGCAGACGCAGCGGCAGCGGCT
>JABLUY010000022.1:0-224346 GCA_013306675.1 Thraustochytrium sp. TN22 | reverse complement strand
CGATGCGCCGTGTCGCGCCTCGCCAGCCAGGCACACAGGACGCTGCGCAAGGCAGAGTAAGACCGCGCTGCGGAGGCACGTCGATTGGTGTGCTTGGCGCTGGCCTGGCTGCCCGCGACGTTGCACGAGGGCTTGAGGTCGTTCAGGGCTTGCTTCGCTAGAGTCAAGGCGACGCGCTGCGCCGCGTCGCGCCGACTCCACTTGCGAGCTCAAAACCACGCGGAGGGCGCCGAGGCATGCATGGCTGCGACCGCCTCGCCGAGGCGCGTCCATTGGTGCGCTTGGCGTGTCTCTGGCTGCTCGCGATGTCGCAAAACAGGAGCCCAAGGTCTGGGCGCCCTAGCCCAAGTTGCGCGCGCTCCGATCGCCGCGCAGAGCCTGCCTGCTCTGGGAGCCGAGTTGCGTCCGCGTTGCGCTTGCGGCGTGCTTGCACGTGCTCGTCACCGTGGTCAATGAGTATCACTTATCCGCCAGACCGAGGCGCGGCCTGGCCTCCTTACGTCCACGCTCTCGCTCACTTGGCCAAAACCGGAGCACGCGCCGCAGCGCAACTTGCAGCAAGTCGAGCAAACCGCGTGTGCCGCCCGCCCGACCGGGCTGCAAGCAGTTCGACGTTAGCCTTGGCATGGCATGGCAGAGCCCCATTTCACGGTCCCCCGGCCGAAGCGCGGTGCGCGCCTTGCCGCCTTGCCCATCTGCTGCTGATCATGAAGAAGGCCGCGTCCGAAAGCTCTACGTCCGGGTCGTCCACGAGCCGGAAAGCGCTTGCCTTGCCGTCTCCGAGAGTGCGGGGCGCAGGGGCGCCCCTCAGGCTCCGCGCGCTCAGCTCAGGCTGCAGTGCAGTGCGCTGCCATGACCAGCGCCAGTGGCTGCTGACCCAGTCGCCGCGACGTCGGGAGGCTCTGACCGGCCGTCGCGCCTCGGCTCCTTCACGCCCCGCCTGGCCTGCCAGTGGCACTGGCACTGCATGGCATGCAGCCCGCCGCGCCGCCCACGTCGCTTCGCGCGCGTCAAACGCGCCGCGCAGCCACGCCGCGCGGCTAACCGGGCCTCGCCGCCGGCCGGCCTCACGCACAAGGCGCACCGAGGCCAGCGCCGCGCGTGGCGGCGCGCTGCAGTGCGCGGCGCGCGCGCCCACTTGCACTTGCCCGCGCGCGCGCTGTCCTTGGCCCAGCCTGCGTGCGCGCGAGTCGCCCGGCCGGGCCGGCCCGGGCCCCGGCCGCTCGCTCCCGCGCGCGCGCGGTGTCCTGCGCGGCGTGTGCGGCGCGGCGGCGCAGCGGCGCCCCGCCAGCCAGCAGGCGCCGCGCGCCGGCCACGCCGCCTCGCGGCCACGGCCAGGGCAGCTGCCGGGCTCTGGCACTGGTCGTAGAGCGGCGGGAGAACTCCTGTGGGAGACGGCTGTCCCGGAATGAATGAATGCCACGGCGTGGCTCTGGTGCGCTGCACGCGCGGACGAGTGACGGGCAGAGCAGCAGTCTGCAAGCAGCGCGCAGCCAGCAGGCGAGCAGGCGCGCCTCGCCAGCGCAGCACTGCGCCAGGATAGGCACGCGCGAGCGGCGAGGGACAGCACGCGGCGGAGCCTGTCGCGGCGGAGCCGCTGCGGCGCAGCTCGGGCTACCTCTACCTCGCGCTGCATTTGAGGTCAAGGTGAGCAGGCTGCGTTGCGCTCGCCGCTCGCGACATGCTTGGCCCGGGCACGTGCTCGTCACGGTCGGCAGACTCGGCACTCGTCGCCGGCGGAGGCGCGGCCTGCGCCGGCCTGCCACTGGCAGAGGCGGGCGGCGGCCGCCGCCGGCGCCTGGCCGTCGTTTGGTCAGCCATGGTCAGTCGCGGGCAGCTGCGGTGCAGTGAAGCTAAACTGTTGCAGAACAAGTGACTCGGACTCGGAATCTACACGCCTTCGCTCGCTTGGCCAAAGTCGGGGCACGCGCCGCCGTGGCCGTGCAAGTCGAGCAAGCACTGCGCGGCAGTGCTGGTGGTGGGTGGCTTGGCGCGGCCGGCCTGCACACGGCGTCACGCCGACGGGGACGGACGACTCCGAGCAGCAGCGCGCAGCCAGCAAGCCCACAAGCACGGCCTTTTCAGGCCGGCAGCGCGCAGGGCAGCGGCCTCGGGGCTTGCAGCGCGACACCGGCGCCGCGGCCGTCTCGCCTCGCCTCGCCTGAGTCGCCTCGCCGCCAACTCCAAGTCGCTGCTGCAGCCGCTCACTGGCAGGACGGTGCTCTGCACGCGGTGGCGGGCGTAGCTACCACTTCAAGTTGGAAGAACGGCTTGGCCCGTCCGGCGGGTCGCGCCGCCCAGCGCGTGTGCGAGTTGGCGTGTCGCCGCTCTCGCGCGCGCGGCTCGGCAGGCCTCGGCAGAACCGCAACTTCGCTTGCCGCTCGTGCTCCCGATCGGCGCGGCCGGGCGGACGCGGCTGCGCGCTTCTCCGCGCGCGGGCGCGCTCTGCCGCAGGCGGCGCGCACTTCGGCGACTTCTCTTGCACGCTCTCAGCTTGCACGTGGCACGTGCTGGCTGACCGCGCGCCTCCAGGAGAACCCAGAGGACGGGGAGCACGGCGCGGCGGTCACGGGCGGCAGGGCGCGGGCGTGCGCTCAATCGAGGCCAGGGCGGCCAGCACCAGCAGCAGCACCACAGCAGCAGCAGCACCAGCACCAGCACCAGCTCCACCAGCACCAGCACCAGCACCAGCACCAGCACCAGCACCAGCACCAGCACCAGCACCAGGGAAAATGAGGCTGGCGTCGAGCGTGCGCAGGAGCCTCGGCAGGCTGAGCAGGCGCGGCAGCGGCAAGGGCGAGGCGTACGAGGCCGAGCAGCGGCTCATCGTCGACTACCGCAGCATCAGCCTGCGCGCGCTGCAGGTGGTGCTCGAGGACGTCACGGACGGCAGGCTCGCGGAGGACGTCGTGCTGGTCGTGGCGACGCGCGACCTCAGCGAAGGCGTCGAAAAAGGGGCCACGCTGCGGCTCGTGGCCGAGCTTGGCGACGACCTCGTCCAAGTGAAGGCCGCCTACGTGGGCGAGGGCTTTTGACGTGATGCTGGGCCAGGACGTGGTACTCAAGCCGAGCGAGTAGTGGTCCATCATGCCGCGCGCGAGGCGCGTCGCGGACCTCGTTGGGGGCGCTGGGAAGCACTTTGACGACCAGAACCCGCGGGACCAGGTCGCCACCATCATGGACCGCAACATGGACATGCGTAACAAGGCGCAGTGCTGGAAGGCCGAAGACAAGGCCATGATCGACGCCGCCGTCAACGACAAGCTCCCGGACGGATACACCACGCTGAACGCGGAGGTGCAGGGCCGCCAGCGCGACTGGCTGACCGGCATCGCGCGCGGCAAGGTCGACGAGACCCGGCGCCAAGGCGGCGACATGCTCCAGATGGGACGAGTGCTTGCGCAAGTCGGGTTCTTGGTGGGTGAGCAAGCCGATTACGAAGGCGCCTTGCAGTACTATCGCGAGGCCATGGAGATTTACAAGGACAAACTCGGGCCGCGGCATCCTGAGGTGGGGACCACGCTCGTCGGCATGGGGAGCGTGTACTGGAACCAGGGCCGCTACGAGGAGGCGCTGCGGTGCTACGAGGAAAGTTTGTCGATCTACAGAGAAGCCCTCGGGCCGCGGCATCCTGACGTGGCGACCACGCTCAACAACATGGGTAGCGTGCACAAGGCCCAGGGCCGCTACGAGGAGGCGCTGCGGTGCTACGAGGAAGGCTTGTCGATTGGGCAAGAAGCCCTCGGCCCGCGGCATCCTTTAGTGGCACAGTCGCTTAGCAACATGGGTGAAGTGTACAGAGCTCAGGGCCGCGACGAGGAGGCGCTGCAGGGCTACGAGGAAAGTTTGTCGATTCTGCAAGAAGCCCTCGGGCCGCGGCATCCTACAGTGGCGATCATGCTCAACAACATGGGTGGCGTGTACAGAGCCCAGGGCCGCTACGAGGAGGCGCTGCGGTATTTCGGGGAAAGTTTGTCGATTCGGCAAGAAGCCTTCGGGCCGCGGCATCCATCAGTGGCGACCATGCTCAACAACATGGGTGACGTGTACGACGCCAAGGGCCGCTACGAGGAGGCGCTGCGGTGCTTCGAGGAAAGTTTGTCGATTCAGCAAGAAGCCCTCGGGCCGCGGCATCCTGACGTGGCGGCCACGCTCAACAACATGGGTGCAGTCCTCAAGGCCCAGGGCCGCAACGAGGAGGCGGTGCGGTGCTACGAGGAAAGTTTATCGATTTGGCAAGAAGCCCTTGGGCCGCGGCATCCTTCAGTGGCGACCACGCTATACAACATGGCCTGGGTGCACCTCCTCAGTAATGAGTCCAGCGCCGCGCTTGCCCTCTTTCAGCAGGCCGAGAGCATCTGGCTCGAGTCGCTGGGCCCCAGCCATCCCGACACGCAAAACGTCCAGATGTGGATCCGCGTTTGTCGCCAGAACCTGTAGTGCTGTAGCTGATGAATCAGATTTTTCTCAAACGCACCGCCCTGATTCTCGCTTGCCGCCTGGCGAGTTTGTCAGCAGCTGACCTGGCCGCCGGGGTGCTCTCGCTTGGCAGCGCCGCCAAGCGTTCCCCGCGCACCAGACCAAGGTCATAATTGCCTGCTTGTGAGACGGTGCGAGGCGCTCGCTGCTCCAGGTCTGCTTGCTCGCCAGCCAGGGCCGTCGACGATCGGAGCCGCGGCAGGCACGTTTGCGCCCGCCTCAGCAAGGCGCGCCGGAGAGTGGCGTGTATAACTCTCAAGGCCGCTACGAGGAGGCGCTGCGGTGCTTCAAGCAAACCTTTTGTCGATTGGTCAAGAAGCCCTCGGGCCGTGGTATCCTTCAGCGGCTGCCACCCTCAACAATGTGGGTGGAGAGTACTCCAATCAGGGTCGCTACAAGGAGGCGCTGCGGTGCTATGAGTAAGACCTGTCGATCAGCAGAGAAGCCCTCGCGTCGCGGCATCCTGACGTGGCGACCACGCTCGACAGCATGGGGACGGATCACTGCGCATGCAGGAACTGAGCCATGGCGCTGAGCCACTCCCAGCGAGCAAGCGGATTTTGCTCGAGACGCTGGGCCCCTCTCATCCGAACGCGAGGACTACGCAGGACTCGATTCGGCTATGGCAAGCGAACATGCAAAGGTGCAAACAAAGCAGAGCGTTCATTCGGTTCAGGACGTAGACTCTGTAAGTAAATTCCGAGCAAGTGCATCCCGGCGACCTGGAATAAGTGCCCTCGGTTGCATGCCTGCCAGAGTGCGAGCTGTAGACCTTTCCCTCCCTCCTACTTGCTCGAGACAAGGGCAACACCACCTTTGCGCGTGCGCCATCGGCGAGCTCGGGCGGCCAGACCGGTTGGGCAGTGAAAATGGCGCTGGGAGGGAAGCACGACGAAGAAGCAGCTTTTTCGCTCCGCACGTGGCCCCGCAATCCCATCGTTGCGAATCACAATTAGCTTTTTGAAGTGGGGCATCCTGTTCAGCATGCCATACGTGACTCCAAGAGAATCGTTGGTGTCCTTCTTCAGAGTCATGTCTGGAGCACGCAGGCTCGTGGGACGCTCTGCGTACATATGTGTATTGCAGGTGCAGCCTTCAGGGCAGAGCGCGTATCGGGCTGAACGGCTCCCGCTCGTCAACCTTTAGAAGTGCCAGCAACAGGAAGAAATCCAAAGACCGGCCTATTTAGCTAACGTCATTCAAGGCACACAGAGGGCAAGGGACGAAGGTGGCAGCTGTGCTCGTGATGTCTCTTTGCAGGTCCAAGCGAACTGCCCAAGACTTTGGCGTGACTTGCCGTTGTTCCACTCGACGACTCCCTCTTTACTCGCTGCAGGTCTGGGTAGCGAGCTTGCTGACCGAGTGTACTGCTATCGAGGGATGACGTGCGACAGGCTCAGAGGGTGGAAGATCAACAAGAGCGACGCCTGGATGCCCGCCCCGTCGGAAGCCTCGTGTGACGCGCCCAGCTCGGGCGACCTCGGGGCGATTCCGGGCAAGCGGCAAAATCTCATCGAGACCAGGCCCGAGCGCTCAAACACTTCGCACGCTGCCGTGAACGCACCCCGTGCCCGTTCACGCAGCACCACGAGAGGCCTCGCAACCTTCAGTCTGGCGCCAAGCCTTCCAGCGGCTTCGGCAGGCTCGCAACTCCGGCTCGACCTGCCTTGCAGCTCTCGACCGTACCATACCCCTTTTCGCCCCGTTGCTCGCCCGGCCCCCTCGCCCGGCGCGGGGGCAAGGCTTCGTTGCGTTTCTCAGACCTGTCCATCTTTTAGCTTTCCGATCAGTGCTTCTTCACTTGTTTTTTTAAACTGCACGCTCATTGTCCATGTGCAGTTTCTTCGCGACGTGAGGGTCGTACGGAGTACGGAAAAGATCGTACACTGGATGCGCTTGCTCGCACGCTGGTACCCAAGCAAGCCGAGAAATGATGCTCTTCACCAACCAGCACAGTCATAGGGGCTGGCCGTTCCAGGAGGCTTCCTGATGCAGGCGGAGGCTCGCACCGGGTCTTGCATGAGACGGCGGTCGCAATGTGTTTCATTCAGGGCGCGCGAATCGGCTCCTCGGGATTTGGTCGAACGCAGAGCGCCGCGACAGCCATTCTTGGCCCGTACTGGTAACGTCATGGTTGGCTGGAAATCCGCAAGAGGAAAGCTGCTCGCGCCCATTGAACGCCTTCGCAAGCGTGGACGCAGAAACCATCGCCTCGAAGTGCGGGCAGGCCCAAGGAGGGCCAACCCGCGCTAAGGCGAGGCTCAGGCTAAATGATGAGCGAGTTGTCGTTTGACGGCGGTTACGCTCGCTCCCTGTGTCAGCTTTGCCTTGACGCAAGATCGCTTCAACTGCCTCCCCCTCTTCTCTCGCCCGAGCGACCGACGACGAAACGGCGACCGAGCGGCGTCCGAGAGTGCCGAGCGGCCGTTAGGCATCTTCTCGGGCTGGGCCGCGCGGAGCAAACCCGAAACTGAGAAAGCGGGGCGGGCGCGTCTGCAATCCGGCCCGGGCAGTCGATAGCTGCCGCCTGCCTCTTTGCAACGTGCGGCCGCCACGATCGAGCAAGACGCCGGATTCTCCTTCCGCGTGGTTTCGAGAGCGACCATAGCCCCAGACAGACATGAAGAAGGAGGCGCGCCTCGAAAGAATTGGAGACTTCATCATGTGCCTGGTAATGAGCAGCTCGCCAGTGCACGGATGGGAGGACTGCTGGATTCGTCTGCCCACCAACCTGGACGTGATGAGATGCCCGGAACTGGGCTTCGCAATGGTCAGCTGCCGCTTGCCGAGCCAGGTTCCCCACGAATGCTCAGAGCCGACCCGCGTCATGACGCAGGCGCTCGTGGCGTTCAGCTGCGACATCGCCACAGTCCGCGAAGCGCAACTGCGCCTCAACTCGCGCATCTCGCTGCTGGCCATTCTCAAGGACGCAATTCGGTCGACCACAAAGCCAGACATCCAGGACCCCCGTTGGCGGCTGGATGTCACGGACACGAGCCTCTCCTGGCATCCCTTGACTCCTCCTACATCAGACGACCTCATCTACGGGTGCTACCATGGAACAATTTCGCTCAAGCGCACAAAGGTTCCCTGGGGCCCCACGGCTCTCGCGCTCCCAAACACCTTGCCCAGCGAGCCGGGCAGCGCGTCGTCCGGGTCGTCCCATTCTCCGTGCGCAGGCTTTCAGGATCAGGATTGCCTTCATTGGCGCACGGCCTGCCTCGCGCAGCTCCAGACACCCAGTCAGTTGTCGTCGCCTGTTCCACAGCCAATCCTGCCGGTGGAGTCATCGCAGGAGGCCGCCCAGGCTCCCAACTCCGCCGAGACCTTTGCCACGGCACGTCTTCAGAAGGAGCTGGAGGAAGCCCGCGCGCGCGGCGAGGAGCAAGAGCGCTCCAAGTCCGAGCTGGTGACGAAGCTGCATGCCCTTGAAAAGGCCAGCGTCAAGGCAGCCAGGAAGGCTAGTCACGAGCTCGCCGCGGTGCAGAGGAAGCTGCAGGCGGAGCAAACGGCTGCCAGGAGTCAAAAGAACGCAGCAACGTTTCTGCAGAATGACCTGGACATCGCCCGCAAGGACCTGGAGGTGGCGCGTTCCTCGCATGCTACCGCGTTGGACGCGCTCAAGAAGCAACTTGACCGCATTCGGGCAGAGTACGCTTTCATAAAGAGAAAGCTGGATGCGACGAGCGCAAAACTCGCCGAAGCTACTGAAACCAAGCGCGCGCTCGCAGCGTTGCTGGAGGGGGTCCAGGAGGATGTCCGTGACGCTGCGAAGAAATCGAACAAGAACAAGGAAAAGGCCCAAGAGGTAAGACGCGACGCAGACGCAGCACAAGCGGAGCGCAAACTGCCCAAGGCCAAGGCGGAGCAAGACTTGGCTGCCGCGCGTGCCAACGCCTCCAAGCTGAAGAAGCAGAACGCGCAGCTAAAGCAAGACCCGCAGGTATGCACGCAGCAGCTCGAGGGGGCACTCATCGCAGACAAGGCCATTCTCGCTGGACCCGGGACTGAGCGCGAGACGGCGGACCAAGAGCTAGTGGCTGCGCGTGCAGACCTCAACAAGCTAAAGAGGGAGAACATGGAGCTCGAGACGAAGGTGCAAGCCTGCACGCAGCAGCTCGAGGAGCAGAAATCGCTGCAGGGCCGACTCGAGGCGGAACTCAAGCGTATCATCGCTGAGAGCACGCAGCTCGAGGCGGCGCTCACCGCGGAAAAGGCCCTTCTAGAAGGACTTGGAGCAGAGCGCGAGGAGGCGGAGCGGGAGCTGGTGGCTGCTCGTGCAGGCGCCGCACTCCTGAAGAAGGAGAATGAGGAGCTCAAGACAAAGGTGCAGGCCTGCACGCAGAAGCTTGAGAAGCAGACGGAGGTCCACAGTCAACTTGAGGCGGCACATCAGAGCGCGATGGACGAGCGCAAGCGCCTGGTGGCCAACATGCGAGACCGCTCGGATCAGCTCGCGAAAGATGTGACGGAGGCCAAGGCGTCAGCAGAGGCCGCCGCGAAAGAGGCCTCCAGCCTGCGCGTTGCGCTAGAGGCCGCCCGGGAGGAGCAGCTCGCGCTCGGCCTGACCTTCGAGCAGGAGATGAACTGCTACGAAGAGAGCAGCACGCGCCAGGCGAAGCAGCACAAGGACGAGATGCGAAAGCTCCGTGCGCGCCTTGCTGTCCACGAAGATGGTTCGGACACTGGCCGCAAGGTTGCCGCACTTACCGCGGAATGCGAAGCCTTGCGCCGCGAGGCCGCGTGTGTTCCACGCCTTGAGAACCGCGTGGCGGAGCTCGAGGCCAAGCTTGAGAAAGCCATCACTGCGCTGGGCACTACGCAGCTCGCCCGCTGCGAGCACGAGCGCCAGCTCCTCCAGGAGCGCGCGTCTCGCCGCTGTGCGAACTGCAGCCCTGCCGTGCGCCCGCCCAAGCGCGTGAGGTTCGACTCGCCGCCTCCGCCTCCCAAGCCGAGCGACGACCCCGCCTGCATTTGACTTGCCTTTGGTCCCTCCGGGACCACCCTCGGCGTTATCTTCTCCGCTCGGAGCTGCCCTTCCAGGTCCAGCTCCCTCGGCAGGCCGGGGGCCGGCCAGCTGCAGCTGCATCTCCGCCTGCCCCAGCGTCCAGCCTCGCTCGCGAATTCCGTCTTGCCCGCTCCCTGCCTTGCTCGGCCTTGATTCCTCCGTGCAAGTTGCTCGCGCCGCGCCGCGCGCAAGCGCCACATTGGCAGGAGTTCCTTGTTGCGCCTGCTCGAGCCACCCTCCACAAACGCGACAAACGTTGCAGTTCGCGTTGTTACCGTTCGCCTTCCGTGGCTCCCACTCACGCGCGCGCGCGCGCCACTTGCGGCCGCCCGATAACCCACTTGCGCGCGGCCGCGCAAGTGCCGCTGGGGAGCGGCGCGAGACCCTGCTTGAAGCCTTGAACAGACCGCGATGAATCAAAATTCAAATTCCAAACCAAAACCAAATCGGGGCGAGGTCGCCGCTGGAGCGAGGCGCTCGCGGCGCGGCGGCGGCGCGGCGGCGGCGGGGCGCGGCGGGGCGCGGCGGCGCGGCGGCGCGGCGGCGCCCGCGGGAGCCGGGGCGGCGGCGCGGCGCGTTGGTGGCGGCGGCATCGGAGGCGCCCCGGCGCGGCGGGGCACGCACGCGACCAAACCACCGCGTGGCGGCGGCGGCGGCGGCGCGCGGCGAGGGCGGCGAGGGCGGCGGCGCGGCCGAGGGCGGAGGGCACGATGAGCGCGGTGCAGGACCGGTGGGCGATGATGTCGGGCTTTTTGCATTACGCGGTGGTGGCCGGGACGACCAAGCACTGGTGGCGGGAGTGCGTGGTGGAGCTGCGCGACGACCCGGAGGGCATCGTGGAGGCGTGTGAAAAGGGCCTGGTGCTAGTCCACGCGGACGACGGCCGGGAGAGGCCGTTGCGCGTACGCACGAGCAAGCTGGACACCTTTTGCATGTTCTTGCGAATCGAGCTGGAGCGCCGCGGCGACCCCATCACGTCGGCCGCTGCCTGCAAGCTGCTGCAAGACATCTACGCGGAGAAGTATAAGCAGCGCAGGCGAGGAGCCATGGACACCATTCGTATCAAAGAGGCGCATCTGAGATGGCACGACCTTGTTCCCCGCCCGCACAGCGAGCTGACCGGGTATTTCTCGGGCACGATCAGGTTGCGTTACGATGGCTACGTCAAGCCCGACTTTAACAAGGTCCGGGATCGGGAGCAAAAGTTGCAGCGCTCGTTGTCTGGGGCGTCGCTGCGATCGCCGAGAGACTCCGAGAACGCCTCACACGGCTCGCAGTCCCCGCAAGAGGGTTGCCCGGCGCCGCCGAGGTTTTCGGCGCCGCGGCCTGT
This sequence comes from Thraustochytrium sp. TN22, assembly GCA_013306675.1. Classification (NCBI taxonomy): domain Eukaryota; class Bigyra; order Thraustochytrida; family Thraustochytriidae; genus Thraustochytrium; species Thraustochytrium sp. TN22. The sequence continues at coordinate 213,529 of JABLUY010000022.1, read as the reverse complement.
CATTCCCGGCGGCAGCGGTAGTCTTCACGGGCATCGGCCGCCGGCGCAAATGACGACCCCGGCGGAGCCGCCGTTCCTGATGCCAGACATGAACCTGGCGCGCTCCGCGTCGGCTTCTGCGGTGGAGGCGGCAGACGCTGAGATCGCGCGGCTGCGCAAGGAGCTGGCCGAGCGCACGGCCGCGAGCGAGGCGCAGGTGCGCCGCTTAGATATGCAGAGTGCCGAGATCACCAAGACGCGCGAGCAGATCCGGCGCGACAGCGCGCGCCGGGGGCAGCTCGCAGACGAACTTGCAGAGTTGCGAAATCAGAGCAGAGACGCGGTCAGGACCGCGGAGGAGGCCGCCGCGCTGCGCGAGTCGCTGGAAGCCAGCAAGAAGGCGGTGGAGAACTTGAAGCTGCAGCTGGCCAGCGAGCGCCGCCGCCGCGAGGCGCTCGAGGACCGCGAGACGGAGTCGAGCAAGTCAGCCGCGGAGCAGAACAAGGTCCTCCTCCGCGAGCGCACCGATCGCGAACAGCTGCTTGTGGAGCTGCGCAACGAGCGGGCCGCGAAGATGAAGCTCGAGGCGGACTGCCAGTCGCTACGCCGGGGCGCCGGCCTGACAAACCCGGACGCCGCGCTCAAGGCCGCCTGGGCGGAGCGGGACGCCGCGCGCCAAGCGCAGGACGCCCTCAAGGCCGACTTGGCCTCCCAGCGGGATGCGCAAGGCGCCGCGCTGGGGCGCGCTACGGCCGCCGAGGCCGAGCTCAAGCACACTCTGGCGCGCCTGGCGGCGGTCCAGGACGAGCGCGACGCCGCCATTCGCGGGGCAGACGAAGCCGCCGAGGAGTTCAAGCGGGCGCACGAGCAGGTCGTCAGACTGAGGACGGACCAGGCTGGGCTGAAACAGGAGCTGGCGGACCTGCAGAAAAGCGCGGGTGGCTCGGCCGAGCTCACCCTGGAGTGTGACCGCCTTCAAGCGCGCGTCGCGAGCCTGCAGGCGCAGCACGACGAATCCCTCCGCAAGTGCGAGAAGCTCGAGGACGAGGTGTTGCAACTCAAGGACGAGCATGAAGTTGCGGTGGCCAGTACGAACATCATCGGCAAGAAGCACAGCGAGATGAAGACCAAGCTGCGCACCCTGCGCCTGGCGTTGAAGGAAAGCGACGCCAAGTTGGCACGCTTCGAGGGCAGCAAGCACGAAACGCTCGTGCTCAGGTGCAGCGAGCTTGAGGCCAAGATCCGGACGTTGGAAGCGCGCCAGGGCGAGGAGTACGCGGACGCCCGCGGGCCCGCGCTCAAGAAGCGCATGCGCTCTGACACGCCAACGGACGGCCCGCGTGAGTCGCCCCTCCACCCGCACGAGGTCAGCCGTAGGTTTCAAAAGGCCTCCTATCACAAGGTGAACGAGCTTCTGCACGCCTTCGAAGAGCACAACAAGGCCTGCCCATGCGACCGCAACATCACCATCCCGCCCTGGGACACCTCTCCCTTTGACTCCGACTCTGCCTGGGAGAGCCGTGTCCGTCAGCTTGCACTTGCAGTCACCTCACGTATCCCCCGCGACTGTCCCTCGTATAATGACCTTATCGAGAAGGCCGTCCCCAGCGACTGAAGCGGCACTTGGGTGGTCCAATGTATACACGCTTCGGAGCGCGCCAAGGAAAAGTACATAGCTCCAAGACCACGTGAGAGAGCCGAGCACGCCATGTCACGCCATCGCGAGCTCTCACACCCTCAACCCAGAGCCACTCCATTCTGCTGCCGCTGAAGAAGGCTCTGGCGCACATCACCTGGCTCAGCTCCCCCTTCTCCCGGCCTACCTCTGTGCATGAAATGCAAATGATGTTGTAACGTTAAGTAACTCTCCCCGTGTAGTGCCACTGTAGGGTTGTAGAGGCTCTCGACTTGCAGGCCAGTGACCCTGACGTCCTGGCCGTGTCGTCGTCGTCCTCCTCCCTTGCGTCTTGGCCGAGCTCGGCGCCGAGCTCGAGCAGCACAGAGCACGGTCGTGATTACACCGGGTGTTCATGGTGGGGTAGCTAGCTAGCTAGCTAGCTGCTAGCTAGCGGCGCAGAAGGACGTGGTACCCCCGAAGGAGAATCCTGCAAGGACGTGAAAGAAGAGAAGAGAGAGGACTTGGTCGCCAGTGGTTCCTCCGCCGGTGGTAGCTAGCGAGCTTAACGACCTCCTTGGCGCCGCCGGCGACCTGAGCGGCCAGCAAAGGCGGAAAAGGCTTGCGGGCGCGGCGCGGCGCGGCGCGGCGCGGCGCGCGCGCGGCGGCGGCGGCGGCGGCGGCGGGGCCGGCGCGTGCGGCGCGATGGAGCGCGCGGCGATGCACCCGCAGTCGCACCGGCTGGGCGCGCTGTTGAACTACGTGGTGCGGACGGCCACGAGCCAGTGGCGTCAGTGGCAGCAGCTCATTCTGGTCTTCGGCGGCTTGACACTCACGGACGAGGTCACCGTGCGGATTGGGCCGAGCGAGAAGCAGCGCAACTCTCGCGTCCAGGCCCAAGGCCTGCCCGTGGTGTGCAAAAGGTTGGTCGGGTCCGCGGTGGTCTCCAATGAGGACAGCTTCACCGCCTTCCTGTTGGCCAGCATGAAGAAGTACTGCCCCGGGATGAAGGTGCAGCGCTGCGAGGTGCGCTGGGTGGAGAAGGGCGGTACGGGCGCTTTCAAAGGCGTCCTGCGCGTCCAGCGGACCCGCCATTTCGTCGCAGGGAACAGTAGCAGCAGCAGCAGCAGCAGCAGCAGCAGTAGCAGCAGCAGCAGCAACATCAACAACGACAACAGCAGCAACAATAAGTTTCACCAGAGCGAGTTCCGCAAGCCCGGGGACTTGCTCGAGAGCTTGGACCGTCCGCTTAGCACGGGCCGTGGCCGAGAGGCGCCCGCTGCCGAAGATGTCGAGGAAGATGATGACGAGGACGACGAGGACGAGGACGGCGATATCGAGAATGACCTCCTGGACGACTCAATGGTGGCGAACGAGGAGAACGGTAATGCACGGGAAAGCAAGGAGATTGACGAGGAGGACGACGAGGAAGAAGAGGGTGACGAGGACGCGGATAGTGGCTACCACCGTGACCCAGATCGGGATAATGAGAATCGGGCCGACGAGGACGACGCCGAGGGGGGGGGAAGAGGCCGAAGACGAGGACGAGGACGAGGACGAGGACGAGGACGAGGACGAGGACGAGGACGAGGACGAGAGCCAGGGCGCGGCCAGCTGCGCCAGCAGAGCCCCGAGATGGACGACAAAGCTCAGCAAGAGCAATTTGAAGACCTTGCGAGGACATTTGGGCTATCTTGTGAGGAAGGCAGTGAGCCAGGTGCCGGACTGGGTTCGCTGTAAGATGGAGTTCTCTCAGGACTCGCCAGCGAATGAGGTGAAGACCTGCGTCTTCCGACAGAGGAGGGCGCCGGCCGTGCAGTACTCTCAGTACCTGAAAAAATTGCCCGTCTTTTTTGCGGTACTGCAGCAGCAGCTCGCAATCATTGGCAATGAGGATCCGAACACGGTGCGCCAAGTTCTGGACATGGCTCTGTCGACGACGCCTTTCACTGTTGTAAGCACTGATTTGGGGCACACCCCAATCGGGAAAATGGAAGGCTTCGTCTGGGTAGCCCACGCCCGCAGGTCAGAGTCAGGCTCAGTCCGCGGGCCGGGGAGTCTGAGCCCGGGCAGGATAGCCGCGCCCAGGCCTGCGGCTGGCGGCAAGTCTGGCAGAGGTCGCAAGCGTGCCAACTCCATGGAGAACGACCGTCCAGAAAAGGAGGGGACGAGCGATGCAGAGGACGGCGCGACCAAGGCAGCTGTCACGGAGCTCAATGCTACGCCCCGGGCGGCCTCGTCCTCGTCGGCGGGAGCTTCTTCTACCACGGATGCGCGCGAGGACGTGGCTCGCGCCCGGGGTCTCGGCGAGAGCTCGAATGATGCTGCGGACATCGAGCAAAGTCAGCGTGCGCCAGAGAGCAAGAAGCGCAAGGCCGTGGCCAACGCCGAGCCAAGCGCGCAGGCCGACGTTGCCGCAGTCGCCGCCACGGATGCCGCCACATTCGCCACCATGTCAACGAAGATCGTCCGCCTCATGGCGGAGGTGGAGAGCTGGCGCATGTGCAACACGATCACGGAGACGAGCACCAAGGCCCTTCGCGCGGAGCTCGAGGCGGCTCGGTCCGAGGCCACCACGCTGCGCCGTGAAGTGTCTGTGGAGCGGCGCCGCGGCGACATCGGAGCCAAGGCCTGCGGCACGCGTATCGTGGAACTCACCACCGAGGTGTTGGACGCGCGCGCCCAGGCCACGGCTGCCAGCAACGCCGCCAAGAGGGTGCGCGGGGAGTTGGCGCTGACGCGTAACGCCCTCCTTGCCCTGGGCAAGGCCATGTTGTCTGGCACGGCGTCCACGCTGAGCCGGACGCCGCCCAGGGAGACGTCAGAGAGCCTGGAGAGTCGGCTGCGGCCGTCTTTCGAAGGGGCGGTAGCCGTTTGCGCAACGGCGGCGGCCCCGCGCGCGGGCCCAGGCTCCCCTCGTGAGCAGCCCGTCTCGATGGATGATGTGCGCAAGGCGCTGAGTGACCTGGCTGACGCCTCGCTCAAGCTGGTCGTGGCGGCCGCTGCCGCACCGCGTGAGAGCCCTTTGTCTCGCGAAGAAAAGGATAGCTTGCAGGACAGCCTGCAGAAGCGGCTCGAGACCAAGCACCACGAGGAGCTCTCTGCTGTGGAGGGCGAGGCGTATGCCTTGCGCACCGATGTTGCGGAGCTCAGGGGGGACGTGGCGAAGCTGCGTCAGCGCGAGGCCCAGCTTGAGACCAAGCTCGCAAAAGAGACCACGGAGCTCGCTGAGGTCCGCAAGCTCGCGGACGAGCGCCAGGGTCGTCTGGACGAGCTCCAGTCGTCCGTGACTGATTTGCGGCGGCAACACGGGGAGGTGCGCAAGCTCGCTGATGAACGGCGCGTCCGCGTCAATGCTCTGGAGCTGGAGCTGGAGACCTTGCGGGCGACCGCGGCCCGCCCGAATGAACCGGCGTCGTCCGCCCTGGAGGAGGAGCTCGGCGTGAAGTTGGCCGCGTCCGAGAGTGAGCTGGCGGCTGCCAGGGCGCAGGTGGCTTCGCTTCAAAAGCAGCTCGCGGGAGCTGGGAGCGAGGAGTGGAAAGCGCGCGCCGAGGCTGCGGAGGGCCTCGTGTCTTCGTTGCGGGAGTCGCTCGCCGCCGCCGCCACCAGGGACCCGGAAGGAGCCCAGTCTGAGATCCACGCCTCGGAAGGTGCTGCTGTGATTGCTCTGCCGCAGCAGCCGCTGGGACAACAACTGGGACAACAACAGTTGCTACAACACCAACACCAACAACACCAACAACTACAACTACATCTACAACAACTACAACAACACCAACAGCCGAACGACCTGAATCAGCAGCACGTTTTTGTGATTTCCATGTTGCAGGCGGAGCTCATGCAGGCGCGGGCCCGGTGTGCGGCGCTGGAGCACGGAGGCATGCAGCTGCTTGCTTCGCACAAAATGCAGCAGCAGGAGCAGGTCTCCAAAGCCGAGACGCAGTTGCGCGCCCTGGAGCTGGAGCGCACACAAGAGCAGGGCGCTCGGCGCGAGGTGGAGCGGCGATTGTCCCGTGCGCAGTCCGAGGTGTCGGCGGCCAAGGCGGAGGTGAGCTCGCTTCGCATGGAGATGGCCAAGTTGGTTGGGCTGCGCGACAAGCTGGCATTGCGGCAAGGCGAGCTACAGGAAGAGCTGGCCGCGGAGCGCAAGGAGCGCGACGAGCTGGCCGTGCTAGTCGAGGAACAGCTGCGGGGCTGCAAGGTGCTCGAGGCGGAGGTGCGCGCCTTGTGTGCGGAGCGCGAGAAGACACCGACGCCGACGCCGACACCGATGCCGGCGCCCGCCGTGGTATCGGAGGACGCGCCCGGCGCCGCGAAGTTGGAGAAGCTGCGGGGTCGACTTGCCAGGTCGCGCGCGGTCGTCGCGGACTTGCGCGCGGAGCTCTCGAGTGCAGAATCACACGCCAAGGTTGTAGAAACCAAATTACTGGCCGCGCGCACTGAGGCCAAGAACCTGAAGCAGCAGCTGGCTAGCCTCGAGAGGGAATGCTCTCGGCTTCGGGACGCCGCCGGCAAGCAGAAGCGCAAGCTGCGGGAAGGTGATGTGAGCAGCACGTCTCCTGCGCTCGGCAACAATGCAAAGGTCATCAAGACAGATGCCGACCGCGACGCGAAGCGCAAGTCGGTCGCCCTCGCCTTTAAGCGGCCCTCCTTTGACCCTTGGCGGTCGGACGAGCCCGGCAAGTGAGCGTATTATTGTCGGCTCAGCGAGTCGTGGCCGGCGAGTACCGTGCAGGCACAGGTCAGGTTCTTCGTGGTGGGTCTCAGAGAGTTGGTTTTTGGGAGAAGGTTCGTTTGGTTGTGTGACCATTGTACCACACGAACATTGTATTTATGTATTCCACTGTGTGTTCCAACACTTTTCACTTGTGAGACACCTTTGTTGGCTGGCGCATCACAGGCAAGCAAGGGGAGATCAACGAAATCATCAAAGTCATTACGAAAGAGAGCGGTCCGCGCTTTACACAACATCATGACGAGCGTGAGCGTGGCGAGCGGGAGAGTGAACGGTGAACGGCGGCGCGGACCCTTTTAGAATACACAGAGGCGCAGCACTGCAGACCAAAGAAAAAAAAAATGCACCAGCTGCGCCAGCCGGTCGAGGTGCAGCACGAAATGTCAGGGCTCGAAGAGGTTTACGAGCGAGAGCAAAAGGCGGTCCCTGTGCGCCTGCAACATGGCGACATGGTCGTCGAGCTGGGTCTGTGTCTGCAGGCGGCGACGCGGGCGGCCAACGGAGACGAAGAAGGGGTAGGCCTCGCCGGCGATCGTGCCAAAGCGCAGCCAGGTGCGGAGCAGCGTCTGTGGCGGACCGGCGGCCGGCTTCGACGCAGCCGGGTCGTCCGGGGATGGAGGCTCGGCGCGATAGACATCAAGGCCTTGCGCCCGAATCGAGGCAGGCAGCGCGCCGGACGCGCGCGCGCGCGCAATGTGGTCGCGCGAGGTCCAGAGCGTGAGATTCTTGTAGGCGGCGAGCAAGATGGTGTAGCGCAGGTACTCCTCCTCCGGGGCCAGGCGCACGAGGTTGACGGCGTAGCCGACGAAGCCCTCGGCCTCGATGGGCGGCATGGCGGAGGACGGGTGCGGCGTGAGCAGCGAGGAGATGTTGTCCTGCGAGTAGAAGGAGACCGGCCCGCGGTAGTCGGTGGTGCGGCGGAAGACGATGGCGTCGTTGGAGCGCGAGAGGATGACGGCCGACAGGGCGGGCTGGCGCGCGTGGCTGACGGCCAGCGAGACCGCGGCGTCCTCGAAGTAGCCAATGTTGCTGACCACTCGCACCACCGAGCCCTTGGGCATTTGGCAGAGCGCGGCGAGCAGCTTGCGCTGCGTCGTGACGTGGCGCAGCTCCGCCTCGGTCTCGAGCAGGCGCAGGCGCAGGTAGGCGCGGCGCGCGCCCGCGCCGGCCGCCGCCACGGGCTCCTCCACGCAGAGCCTCGCCGCGGCGCGCTGGTAGTGCGGGCGCCAGAGCGCCGCCTCGCGGTGCGGCTCTGCGCAGAACTGGCGCATGGCCCTGCACGCGCCGCTGAGCGCGGCCAGCGCCTCCGCGTCCAGGAACTCGAGCACGCGCTGCGCCACGTCGCCGTTCAGCCTCCCGAAGTACTCGAACCTCTGCCCGCCGGCGCCGCCGCCGCCGCTGGCGCCGCCGGCCCTGGCCGCGCCCTGGCCCTCGCGCGCGGCCTCCGCCGCCGCCGCCGCCGCCACGCTCTGCCAGAGCTCCCCGAACTGCAGCGTCAGCGCGCTCGCGCGCAGCTGGTACTCGCGCGGCACCGCCGACAGCACCATGGCCGCCGCCGGCTCCAGCCGCTCCGGCGCCGCCAGCACCGCCCGCGCCGCGCGCCCCGCCAGCGCCCCCGCGCGCGCCCACGCCCGCGCGCCGGCCTCCTCCGCCGCGCGCCGCTCCAGCATCGACTGCGCTTTGATCGCGCCTCGAGACCCGCGCTGCGGAACCCGCCGTCCTTTTCTTTCCGGACGCGTCCGCGACGTCCGCGACGCCCGGCTCCGCCGCCGTGTCCACCTCCTCCGGGTCCGCCTCCAGCTCGTACCCGAGGGCCGGGGCCGACGCCGGGCAGAGGCCGAGGCCCGCGCCGAGGCCGGCGCCGGTCGCGCCGAGCGAATGCCCGGGCCCGCGGCGCGGCGGGGCCGAGCCGGGCGCCGCCGCTCCGGCGCGGCCTGGAGAACGAAGGACCGCCGCGAGACGCTGACCTGGAGCGACCTCGGGAGCGCCGCGAGCGAGCCGAGCTCGAGCGCGAAGGCGCGGCAGGCAGCGCAGCGCAGGCAGCGCAGCGCGGCGCGGCGCAGCGCGGCGCAGCGCAGCGCACGCGACGGCGCGGCTGGGTTCGTGGCCTCGCCGCGCGCGGGATGAGGCGCGAATGGGACGCGCGCTCCCTGCACGCGCTGCGGCGCTCGACCCCGCGACCGGCGCGCTCGCGCAGCCGGGCCTCGACCCGCCGGTATCAGGTCTGCTGCGCGCAGAGCGAGCCGCGCGCCGCCGCCGGCGCGCCGCGCCGCGCCGGCGCGCGCCGGCCGCGCGCTGGGCGGGCGACCACGTCATGCCGCGCCGCGTCATGCCCGTCCATGGGCCACGTCGCCCGCGCCGCGGCGCGCCGCCCGCGGCCGGCGGCCCGGCGCGCGGCGCGCGGCGCGCCGGCGAGGCCGGCGCGCGCGCGCCCCGGCCGCGCGCGCGCCGGCGAGGCCGCGCGCGCCGGCGGCGACGACCGCCGCGACGGGCATGCGCCAGCGAGCGCAAGCGGCGGGACCTGGCTTGGCCATGCGGCGCGCGCGCGCGGGCGGCGCGGCGCGGCGCGGCGCGGCGCGGCGCGGCGCGCGCGGCAGACCTCTAGCCCGAGCCGATCCGCAGCGGCGCCCGCGAGCGCAGCGCAGCGCAGCGCAGCGCGGTAAAGACGCAGAGCCGCGGCCGAGGCGAGCCCGGGGCGAGGATGAAGCTGGAGGACTTCGAGGCGCTGGTGCAGGCCGGCACGCGGGAGAGCTGGAGCTGCGGCGGCACGGCAGGCGAGCTGCCCGCGGAGCGCGCGCAGGCGAGCTTCGATGTGGAGAAGATGACGAACTTCATCGACGGGGGCCTGAAGCAGACGCTGCAGCGCAGGTGGATCACGGGGTCCACGGAGGAGATGGAGAACGCAGGCAAGCACGACCGCGAGCGCGTGGGCAGCAAGGGCGCCATCGCGCGCAACTTCCGCGACTTCATGCTGGTGCATAAGAAGCACCTGGACCGGTTCTACGTGCCCAAGGGCAAGGACATGATGTACATGAGCATGGGCCAGGTCGGCGGCGGCTACCCCGGGTTCGGGCTCTTTCTCGCGACGCTCGTGGGCCAGGCCTCGCCGGAGCAGCTGAGCTGGTGGCTGCCGCGCACCTACACCATGGGCATCACCGGGTCGTACTCGCAGACGGAGCTGGGCACGGGCAGCAACGTGCGCGCGCTGCGCACGACCGCCACCTTCGACAAGGACACGCAGGAGTTCGTGCTCAACACGCCGACGCTGGCGTCCATGAAGTGGTGGCCCTCGTCGCTGACGACGTCCACGCACACCGTGGTCTACGCGCAGCTCATCATCGACGGCAAGGAGCACGGCGTGCACCCCTTCTTCATGCAGGTGCGCGACGAGAACTTGGCGCCGCTGCCGGGCATCGAGGTGCTGGACCTCGGCACCAAGGTGGGCGAGAACGAAGTGGACATTGGCCTGCTGCGCCTGCGCGACGTGCGCATCCCGCGCCGCCACCTCTTCGAGAAGCGCCAGCACGTGGAGCCGGACGGGACCTACGTCAAGCACGAGCTGGGCGACGGCAGCGGCGGCAAGGGCCACTACCTGACCATGATGACGGCGCGCGTCAGCCTCGTGTCCACCGCCAGCGTCTTTCTGTCCAAGGGCGCCACCATCGCGGTGCGGTACAGCGCCGTGCGCCGCCAGGGCTTTGTGGACCATGCGCGCGAGCAGTCCTACCTCTCCGAGCAGAACAAGATCATCGACTACACCATGAACCGCTTCGTGCTGCTCAAGAACCTGGCGCTGGCCTTTGCCATCCGCTTCACGAGCAACTGGCTCTCGGATCGCATGGACGAGATGCAGCAGCAGCAGCAGCAGCAGCAGCAGCAGTCCGGCGAGGCCGAGGCCGGCGGCAACGACCAGCTGCTGCCGGAGCTGCACGCCTCCGCCGCCGGCCTCAAGGGCTACTGCTGCAACGCCACGGCGCTCGGCCTGGAGGAGCTGCGCAAGGCGTGCGGCGGCGCCGGCTACCTCAAGGCCAGCGGCATTGCGGCGCTCGAGGCCGACTACAAGTGGCGCGCCACGGCCGAGGGCGACACCAACGTCATGCTGCTGGAGACCGCCAAGTTCCTCATGCGCACCTGCGACCGCGCGCTCGCCGGCGAGCGCCTCTCCGGCCTCACGCAGGCGCTCGACGTCCTGCGCGACCCGTCCTGGTCGCCCGTCACCGCGCGCCCGCGCGCCGCCGCCGCCGTGCAGGACCTGCTCTCCATCGACGCGCTGCTCGCCTGGTTTCGCTACCGCGCCGTCACCCAGGTCAAGCTCACCAAGGACGCGCTCGACGCGCGCATGGCCGCTGGCGAGACCTTCAACGAGGCCTGGAAGGCCCTCACGCTGCGCGCCATCTACACGGGCCAGTCTTTCGTGCTTTACTTCATGCTCTCCAAGTTCGCCGAGGTTCTTGCCACCTGCCAGGACGCCGCCTGCAAGGCCGTGCTCGAGCGCCTTTGCGTGCTCTTTGCGCTCGGCGACATGATGGACGGCCGTCAGTGGCACGGCCTCTTCGACATCTCCATGGCCACCCTCATCGAGGAGGCCACCAGCCAGGTCTGCGCTGACCTCCGCCCCGATGCCGTCGCCCTCGTCGACGCTTGGGACTACACCGACGCCGCGCTCAACTCCACCATCGGCGCCAAGGACGGCAACATTTACGAGCGTCAGTACCTCGCTGCCGTACAGGCCGAGATCAACAGCAACCCAGACAAGCGCCCCGACTTCCTCGACGCCATTGAGGAATTCGTCGACAAGGACTTTCTCAGCCTGCGCAACCGCCCGGACCCGGCCTGCGACCCGGACGACACCTCGTCTTACCCCTCCTCCAAGCTTTAGAGGTTGATCAGTTGAGAATAAAGTGTAGTAGGCGTTCCTCCAACTTGAAGAAGCTCGGATGGCGTCGGCGTTGCTAGCAAACAAGTCCTCAGCACCTGGCACGCTTACTTGCGCCCCGCCCCTGCTAACTGGTTGCTTGCGCGCAACGCTTGCTTCATCTGACGGCCTTGCTGGCTCCCCGCCTCGCCTCCCCGCAACCTCTCCACCTCTGCACCTCGCCTCTGTGGCGCTTGGGACGCGGGTCCCAAGCCTTGTGTTGCCACGCACGCCGCGGCCGTTGGCCCTCCTCGGCAACGCTCGCCACATCCGTCAGCCCACTGGGTCGCGCAACGTGCTCCATTCCAATGCAGGCTCGCCAAGGCGGACGGCACGGGCGATCGCGCGTGCGCACCACGATCGATGCGATCAAGGCCGCAATCGATCGTGGAGGAAAAAGCAGTCACGATACGGAGCGAGAAGGATGCGTGCGCGGCGGCGCGCGCTGCTGGCCGTGGCGCTTGTCGTTGCGGCCACAGCGGCACTGGGCGCGGCCAAGTGCAAAAAAGGCATCTGTGGGCTAGTGCCGGCGAGCAGCTGCGAGACAAGCCTGAGTGCAAGCGACGCCGCGACGCTCTGCAGCGAAGAGGCGGCCAAGGTCTGCACGCTGAAGCAGCTGAAAAAGCAAAACCTGGCCAAGGACCTGCTCGACTGCGCGGAAGAGGACAACGCGCTCAAGCGCGAGACGTTTTGGACGCAGTCCACGTGCAAGAGCCAGGGCCTGGAGGGCTTCAAGGTCTTCTCGCACAAGCCGAAGCGAGTGCGGTGCGAGACGGACTCCGGCGCAGTGCACAGGGTGGCGTGCTGCACCACCGAGGACGGCACGAGGTCCGACGGCGACGGAGACCCTGACGAGGAGACGGAGGAGGAGTCACAGTGCGCCGGCCTAGGCCGCGTGGCGTGCCAGACCGACCCGGCGTGCGTGTTCTACTTCGAGACGGATAGCTCCGGCCTCGCGTACGGATGCCACGCAGCGCAGACGTTCTGCGGCTTTGAGACGGAGACGCAGTGCCAGTCACGGTGCCACAACTGGCGTTGTGCGTGGACCGAGGCGGGCGGGTGCGAGGTGCGCGACGGCATATACCCATCGGCGCCACTTGAGGCAGCGGTGTCCGGAGAGGACGCGGGATGTGCCGTGCAAGGCGTGGGCGCCTCCCTGAAGGAGGCAGCGAACGCGTGCGAGGCGGACGCCGGGTGTCGGTTCATGTGCGACCGCTGCCGCGCGGCGCCGAGCGCCGCCGAGTCGACGTCCGGCAACAGCAGCAGCAGCAACAAGAACAACAAGAAGCCCCACATCATCCTCAGCGTGGCGGATGACCTCGGCTGGAACGACATTGGGTACCAGAACGAGGCGTTTCGCACGCCGACGCTGGACGCGCTGGCGGCCACCGGCGTGAAGCTGGAGCGGCACTACCAGTACCGATTCTGCTCGCCGTCGCGGTCCATGATGCTCACCGGGGTGCTCCCGTGGCGCTATGGGCAGCAGACGGACATCAACCTGAACCCGTACGACTCGCTGCGGTGCGGGCTACAGCGCGAGCTGTCGACCCTTCCAGAGGTGCTGCAATCGGCAGGGTACGCGACGCACATGGTGGGCAAGTGGCACCTGGGCCACTTCCGCGAGGACGTCTTACCGACGCAGCGCGGCTTCGACAGCTTCGTGGGCTACTTTGGCGGCGTGCAGGGCGTGACGACGGAGGACCTGGAGATCTTCACGGGTACCAAGTGCACGTGCCCGGGCCAGGACCGACTGCGCACATGCGCGTGGAGCAAGTTCACCAACTGCGCGACGGCGCGTCAGCTCTTCAACGCGTCGGCTGCGGACGGTCTGCGGTCCGTGACGCGTGAGGCGTACGCAAGCGCGTATGACTACGCGGACCTGCTTCTGGCGGACGAGGCGGCACGCTTGATCTCGGCACACGACGCGGACGCCGGCCCGCTGTTTCTGTACGCGGCCTGGGACTCGCCGCACGACCCGCACGAGGCGCCGGCGCGCTTCCAGGAGGCCACGGGGATGGGCAACGAGACGTGCGCGCTGCGCACGCGGCGCAAGGTGGCCGGCATGATGAATGCGCTGGATGCCGCGCACGCCGTGCTGCTGGCGGCGCTCGAGGAGCGCGGCATGTGGACCGACACGATCTTTGTGTTCGCGAGCGACAACGGCGGCTACAACGAGGGCCTGTCGCGGACCTCGTGTCCGAGCACGTACGCGCGCCAGGTGGCCGCCAGCAACTGGCCTCTGCGCGGCTCCAAATTCACCTTTTGGGAGGGCGGCGTGCGCACGCTGGCCTTCGTCGCGGGCGGCGCGCTGCCGGCGAGCGCGCGGGGCACATCCTATGGGGGCCTCTTTGCGTCCACGGACTGGTTCCGCACGCTGCTTCACGCCGCCGGCCTCGCTCCGCGCCGCGGTCGCGACGGCCTCGACAGCGAGTCGCACTGGGCCGCGCTCAACGGGACGGCGCCGCACACCGGGCTCGCGCAGGTACGCGCCACGCTGCCGCTGCAGGTCTGGGCCCAGGCGAACCGCTTCGTGTTTTTCGCCGTCCTCGATGGCAGCCTCGTCAAGCTGCTCCGGGGCTACCCGGGCTATCTGAACGGCCTCGCCTGGCTTCGTCCGTCCAAGAAGAAGCGCCGGCAGACGGCCTGGGACGCCATCCACGTCCCCGTAGAGCGCTCCGAGGACGATGCCGAGGTGGCCGCGCTTCAGGCCACCTCGCCGCCGGCCTCCTTCGCGTGCGAGTCCAGGCCCTGCATCTTCAACCTCACCGCGGACCCGAGCGAGACGGTCGACCTGGGCGCAGACGCCGCGCTGCTTGGCCGCCTAGAGACGCTGCTCGACCCTTTCCTCTCCACGGAGCTCTCTTTCCCGCGCTCCGAGCTCTGCGCTTTTTCCGGCGACGACCTCCTCTTCGACACGCGCGCCATGGCGCAGGCCCGCCGCTGCGGCGCCTTTGCGCCTTGGCTCGACCCCGCGTCCACCTCTTTTACGCCCCTGCCCTGTCCTGCCCTGATCAGCTAAGAAGCGAAGCACTTCGGCGCTCGAGACGACGCTCTGCACCATGACGACCCCGGCCACGATCGATCTCAGCGAACCCAATGAGGCAGTGAGTCACTCTCAGGTCACCTGGCAGGCTTTTCCGGCCTAGCAGCGCTGCTCGCGCTGCTCTCGCCCTCCGAGTCGCCCGCGCCGGCGTCCTCCGCGATGTTGAACTTGAAGAGGTTCTGCTGGCTGGTCGTCGTCCTCGCTCGCCGAACGATTTGAATTTCAAATTCAAAGTCAAAGTCAAATCCAGAGGCAAAGTCAAATCCACGGGCAGATGTCAAACCCCAGAACTCCAGCTCGGCCGTCGCGCGGGCGCGGGCGCGGGCGCGGGCGCGGCGAGGCCCGCTGGCGGCCCTTGGCGGGCGCCGCGGCGACCTCGAGGCGGGCGGCGGGCGAGTGCTGTGAGACCCCGTTCGACGCCGGCGCCGCCGAACCGGGGCCCGTGCAGCGCCCGAGCGAGGAAGGCGACTTGAAGGGCGCCGTGGCCGTGGCTCAGCGCGGGCACGGCCTGGCCGGGTTGGCGCGGCGCGCCGGTGGGCTGCCTGCTGCTCGCGCCGCGGCGCCGTGCGGCGGTCGCGCCTCGCTGGCGGCGCTCGCGTATGTGGCGTCGCGTCGGGTCGCGTCCGAGTCGAGTCGGGTCCCGTCGCGTCGTTCAAGTTCTTTCTTCGATCTGAGTCAGGCGTTGACTTGGATAGCACCATCGACACTCAACGGCGCGACGAACGCGGCCTACCGCTTTCGCTGCAGTGGGCGGGCTAGGCGCTGACCGTCGGCCCGCCGGCGAGGCGTAGAAAAGGCGAGCACGCTCAGCACGCCTGAGCACGGCTGCGAGGACGCACTCTCCTCGCTCGCGGAGAGCGGAGCCGGCCTGGCGGCAGTGGCACCGTGACTGTCGCAGCGAACGAAAACGCAGAACCAGCTAGCCCTGCCAGTGAGAGCTTGCGTCCGGGCAGAGTGCGCTGAGCAAGGCGGCCAGCGCCGAGGAGGCGGCCGCGGCAGACCAAGATCATCGTCAGGACTCGGAGGGGAGGTCGCGGCGACGGCCGGCCGGCGCAGAGGCGCGAGCGGAGGCCGAGCGACAGGCGCAGGCAGGCAGGCCTGCCTAGGCACACGGCGGCGCCGGGCTCTGCAACATGCCGGCGCGCACGGGCCCCGAGGAGCTGGTCCCGACGGCGGCCAAGGCGCTGCGCGTGCGGGAGTCGCGGCCGAGCGCCGGGGCGTGCGCGTGCGTGTCCACGGTGCTGGCGATCTACGCGGTTTTGTCGTCGTCGATGCTGGTCGGCTGGACGGCGACGGCGAATTACGGCGTCGGGGCCTTCACCGTGTCGCACGTGCAGCTGGCGGCCAGGAGTAGCAACGGCGAGTACGTGGTGGTGAGCGGGACATCGAGCTTCTCGTCGGTGTCCATCGGAGACTCGGCGTGCGTGGACGAGGATGTCAGCACGACGATTCCCGGCACGGACGAGGTGGTGGAGGTGAACAACTTCGAGGACTGGGCGTACGAGTACGGCTTCTGCACCGAGCCGAACGGCGAGGCGCGTATCCCGCCGCAGGCGCGCGTGCTGCAGGCGATGATCTTGCTGCTCGCCGTGTCAGGCCTGGCCACGGCGCTCTTGCTGTTCGGTCAGTGCTCCTTCCGCCGGCGCTCGCGCGGGTTCTGCTTGGCAGCCATCTGCGCCGCCCTGGGCTCCATCTTTGGCGCCGCGGCCGTCGCGCAGGCGGCCTCGTGGAACTACTTTGCGGACCTGCGCGACGGCACGGCGTATATGCCGGTGCACATTGATGGCAGCGTTTACGGGCTCCAGGTTGAGACGGAGCTTTCCTATGGCCCGGGCTTTGCTGGCCTCGTCGCGTCGACGCTCGTGCTGCTCGTCACGGCCATGTGCAGCGTGCGCGCGAGGAACGATGTGTGCCGCCAACTCGCGCACGAGGAGGACGCGGTGCCCGATGCAAAGAATCCGCCCGTCTTTGAGGGTTACAGCGCTGAAGTCAAGGCCGAGGCGGACGCCCGCAGTGGAAAGGCCGCGGACAAGGACATGACACAGGCAGTTTTTGCCGTCTGATCCGGTCCATGTGTACATTTAGCATAAAACTAGCAAGATAATCCAGAGACATACGGCGGAGAAGTGAGTTGGGACTGCGGGGTGCCGCGAGCTGACCAGTACGAGGAGGTGGTCCATCTTGGTGCGGCAAGTCCGTCCTACTCGTCGGGGCCATGTGCAGCGTGCGCGCGAGGATCGATGACATATGGCGGAGAAGTGAGTTGGGACTGCGGGGCTGACCAGTACTACGAGGAGGTGGTCCATCTTGGTGCGGCAAGTCCTCGGGTCGGTGCGGCAAGTCCTCGGGTTGGTGCGGCAAGTCCTCGGGTTGGTGCGGCAAGTCCTCGGGTTGGTGCGGCAAGTCCTCGGGTTGGTGCGGCAAGTCCTCGGGTTGGTGCGGCAAGTTTTCGGGTGTGGGCTTTTGATTACAAGAGCCCCCGGAGCTCGACTTTGGGGCGACTCTTGCGGTCGGTCGGTTTCGCGTCGATTCGCACTGCGATCAAGGGTCCCGAACTTGATGCTGGTCGCGCACGGCGGCCGTAGTGCCAGTCAATAACAAATGTCATCATCGCACCGTTGAGCCATCCGCGCGCGCACGGGCTCCGCGATTTCTCTCTCCCGCTCCTTGCTTTTGTCCTTGCCGAAACAATCATGTGGGTGCCGCGTTTCGCGCCCAGTCCGCCAGGCAGTCAGCTCCTAGCTTGCCACCGACTTGGTGCTGCGAAGGTCGCTTTTCTTGTCGCGATCCAAAGTTGAGGGTGGTCGTCTTCGCATCGCGGGCGACCAAGAGCAAGAGACCGTAGCGCTCGTCCGCCCAGCCAGACCTAACTTTCTACTGGCCCGAGCCCAAGCCATGCCTCCGCCCTGTCACTTCGCTGCAAGACCTCTGGGGCTGTCGAGACCTCGGCCATGCGTTCGCTCGGCCCGTGGGGGAACTTGTCTCTGACCCTCAGCGAGGTGGCGTGGACTCCTTCAAAGAGAAACTGCTGCGCGCACCACGGTTACCCACCCCAGTCTGCCTAGGCTAACTAACCCCTCACTGCCCCGCATCTCGCGGGCGACCTAAGCGCAGCGCCCCTACGTAACGCAACGCAACGCACGGCAAGGCAAGGCAAGGGCCCGGGCCCGGGCAAGACAAGGCGACCCACAGGGCAAACAAGACAGGGCGAGGCGGCGCGCCGCGAGGCTGGAGCGCTCGGGGCCCCGGGCCTAACGCGCGCGGCTCCAAAAAAAAACACCACCACGCCACGGTTTGCTTCCCCTGCGTGCGGTCACGGAATGAACTTCAAGCGTGAGACCTCTCCTCTCCTCTCCTCTTCTCTCTTCTCTTCAATCCTCTCCTCTTCTCCTCTTCCCTCTGTCTTTCTCGCGGGTATAAAGCGAGCCACGTCTCTGCAGTCCCACACACGCCGTTTCTCTGCTCGCGTGCCTCGCGCAGCTCGTGCAGTTCGCACCGGACACCGTCTGAGGTCACCGTCCAACAGTGCTACTCTGGGTCGTCCCTTTGCCGGGTCCGGTGTCGTTCTCTGCCGGGTCGCCACGTCGGCCGCGGAGGTCCGCCTCTGGTTGGGGCTGGAGCCGGTGGGCGCGGGCCATGTCGAGGCGACGCAGGGCGTGCGGGCCGCGCCTCAGCTCCGGGAGCGGCGTGGCGCGCTCCGAAGCATGCATGTACGTATCGTGCGCGTCGTCGATCGCGCGCTGCGGCGGCTGGTCTTGGCTGGCTGGCTGGCTGGCTGGCGGGCTTGCGGGCTGCGTCGGTCGGCGCTCACGCTCTGGTTTTCTACAGCCAGGCTCGCCGCGGAGCCAAAGAACGATCGTGCGAGAGATTGAGCAAGACTCAAGCAGACTAGCTAGCTCAACTCGAGGTTGGCCTGCTTGGCCGTGAGCGGCGGCGCGGAGAGCGAGACCAAGGCCAAAAGCGCTCACCCACCCAGAGCATAGCATCATGTTCCCGCGCGTGGCGAGTCTCGGGCGCATGCCGAAGCTGCGCAGCGGCAAACGCGCGGGCGGCAAGGGCGGCAGCGAGGACTCCGGCAGCGAGGAGGAGATGATGAACATGGGCGTGACGAGCAGCGGCGGTAGCTGGAAGCTGAAGCGCAAGTCGAGCGAGATGGCGGCGAGCCGTGAAGCCCGCAAAGCCCGCGCCCTGGAGGCGTTCCGGGCGGTGGAGGAGGCGCCGCAGAGCGAGAAGCGCACCATCAAGGTGGACCTGTGCCCAAGTGTAACGGCGGCCAAGGCGCGCCAGGTTTTCGCGGATGTGGCGCGCTACTGCGGCTTCGTGGAGGGCGTGACGGTGCGCGAGAACGTCGTGGTGGCGTACGAGCTGCAGCAGCACAAGCTTCTATGCGGTCCCAAGTGCGACACGCACTTTGAGTTCCCGGTGGTCCAGGAGCTCGTCGTGCGCGACTACGGCCAGGGAAGCACGGCGTACGCCTCGCTGTACCTGACCTGGCTCAACGCGCACCCGCGGCTCGTGCGCCAGGGCTCGGGCGGCAACATGAACCTGCTGGCGCAGGGCCTGGCGCAGATGCTTGGCAAGAAGCTGCGTGTCTCCACCAAGGGCTTCGAGATGCTGGTTGAGGAGATTGCCGGCCGCTGGCGCGCCTCACTTTTCCAGCGCGCCTTTGCGCTCGAGGCAGCGCGTCTCGACAACAATGCCGATTCGCTCTGGACCAGCTTGGACCCGGATGAGGTCGACTACGAGGACTCGGACGACGAGTACGCCGCCACGGCGGGCGAGAGCTTTGCGCGCATTGCCGTGGAGGGCGGCAGTATGAACTCCAGCTCCACGGCATCCTCCTCGTCGGAGATCTTTTGCGAGCTCTCCGCACCGAGTTTGCCGCCGCCGCCGCCGCTCACGCTCACTGTGCCCGGCACTGGCGCCGCCATGCCCAAGGTGTACCCCGGGCTGCAGCCTGTCCCAGTACCGGAACCAGGCCCGGGCGCGAGCGCGGGTGCGAGTGGCGACACCAAGCTTTCCCGCGCTCCCTCGGATCGCCAGTTTGGTCGCTCCGGCTCGACGCTAGTGCGCGCCAAGTCGGCGCTCAAGTTGCCGCATGACAACCGTGCGGGCCGTCAGCACGGACCGACGCGCCAGCGTTCCGTCAAGTTTTCCAACGCCGCTGAAGTCCAGGCGCTCGAGATGTCGCGCTCGCACCGCGAGGCGCGCATGGGCAACGGCTGCACGGCCACAAACCAGTTCGGCCAGGTGCGCCCGCTCACCAGCACGCGCACGGGCGGCCCAGTGTACATGGACGTTCCGGAGGACTCGCCGCCGCCCTCGCCCGCGCCCCGCGCAGCCGACATTACCTCATCCTTTCGCCAGCGCTCTACATCGCAGCAGCAGCAGCAGCAGCAGCAGCACCAGCACCAGCAGCAGCAGGGTAAGCAGCATTCTTCCTACCAGCATCAGCAGTACCACGAGCAGTTCAAGCGGATGCAGGAGCAGTTTGAGGAGCTTGAGCGCCTCGAGGAGCAGGAGAAGCAGGAGAGGCAGCAGCAGAGGCAGCAGAGGCAGCACAAGAGGCGCGAGAAGCAGCAACAGCAGCAACAACGGGATCCGTTGCAAGCATCGCTGCAGCCGCCGCCATCTGCTGCGGTGCAGACAGCCTTCAAGCCGCAGCCACCGCGGCAGCCTCAAACCCGGCCGCGGCGGCCCACGGCGCCGGTTCGCGGCGCCCCGACGCTCAACCGCAAGGCTCAAACAACGGTGGCAGAGGCCCCTTCCAAGACCATCCCTGGCACTGGCCCGACCCTCCAGCGCCACGAGACCATCCCCGAGGTTCAAAACGTGCTTGGTGCGCATTGTAGCGGCTTGCACGACGACTGCCAGACCAAGCAGCCGGCCATGACGGCTTAGCGACTTTTGCAAGTGGAAGAGTGGAGACGAATCGCGAAAGACGTCCGCATGGGTGTCGCTGCAATGAGCGTTCGCTTGCCGCAATGGGCTCGTGCGTGGGCTGGTTCATGCGTTCTCGTGAGACTTTTCTGCATGAACGAATGGTCAATTTTTTTTGTGAAGTCAGAGAATTCAAAAGCGAATGATTGTACAAAGAGTTTCGTTTGTCGAGCTTGCTTGACGATCGGACAGGCAGGCAGGCAGGCAGGCTCGAAGGATCAGCCTTGGAGGACGGGTCTTGATTAATTGAAACGCTCTTCAAGAGCCGAGCGCCGAGGAGGTGCACGTATCGGGCTCAAGTTCAACGAGGTCATGCACGTCAAAATGGTCATGGTGTTGGCCAGGACAGAGAACAAAAACGTATTGTTGTACAAAGGGTTTAGTTCGTCGAGCTTGCTTGACGATCAGACAGACAGACAGGCAGGCAGGCAGGCGGGCGGGCTCAATCTCAACCCTGCGGGCGCAAGCCTGCGGACTGAAAGGATCAACCTCGGACGAACGAAGCCAGGTCTCTACGTACGCCCATCAAGAGCCGAGCGCCGCGGCGGTGCGCGTATCGGACTCAAGCTCGACGAGGTCGTGCACGATGGGCGTTGTCGGAATGGTCTTGGTGTTGGCCATGTAGGAGAGGAACATGGACCAGCCAACGCCGACGAAGTTGACGACCAGCACGCGCTTGGGAAGCGGCACCATGGTGAAGTTGAAGATCTGCACGGCAGGCCAAATGGTCCAGAGCGCCGTCATGGTGGGCCAAAGCTTGTCGCGCAGGCGGTCCAGCATGTCGCGCGGCGAGAGGCCCTCCAGCACGCCGTTGATGGAGTGGAACATGACCATGTTGGTTCCGGCCGCCATGGTCTGGTCCAGCACCAGCTTCTGCGCGAGCACCAGGCCGCCGGTGCCCTTGACCGCGCTGTCCAGCGCGCGGTACCACACATGCAGAAACGGCGACAGCCAGAGCGCTCCGTACACCACCATGCGTCCCGTGCGCGCCGCGTCCCAGCGGCGGGTGCCTCCGGGCTGCGCCTGCGCCTCTGCGCCCTGCACGAGCACGTCGCCGCCGCCGTAGATGACCGCGGCGCTCGCCATCTTGGTCGCCAGCGGCCGCGACGCCAGCGCGCCATTGTACAGCGCCCACCCGCGCGCGGGCAGCGCGCGCGCCGCAGACAGCATCCTCCCGCGCGCCGCGCCTCTGCCTCGCCGACGCCGCCTCCTTCCGGCTCTGCCGCTCTGCCGCCGCCTCGCGCGCCGTCCCTCTCCGGCCTCTCCAACCTCCCTCTCCAAGCTCTGCAAGCTCCGAGGCGGCTTCTGCGGCCTTCTGCTGCGTGCGTCATCACCATGACGGCGTCCGGCTCAGCTCACGCGCCTCCCGCGCCGCCGCGCCGGCGGGCGGCGCCGGGCCGGGCCGACCGCGGGGTCGCGCGTCGAGCGCCGCGCGCGTCGCGCGCGGACGCCGCGCCCGCGCCGCGCGCGCCGCGCCGCGCCGCGCGCGCCGGGTCGCCGCGAGCCCGAGGCGGCGTGCCATGCGCAATCATCTTGACAGCGCGCCTTGACTGTGCGCTGGTTGCGTTGCGCGCACTCGCTTGCGTGCACGCGCGCGCGGTCAGTCGGGCGGCCACTCGGCCCGGGCGGGCGCGCGGTCCGGCGCGCGGCCGGGGACGCCGGCGCCGCCCGCGCGGCGGCGGCGGGCGAGAGGCTCGGAGGCGCGCGCGGGCGCGCGGGCGGCGCCGCGGCGAGGCAGGGCTGCAGGGCTGCCGGGCGGGCTTGGCTCGGACGGTGCGTGGCAGGAAAACAAAGTCCGGGCCCGCAGCGGCTTGGGGCGCGGTGCGAGGCGTGGCTCGGAAACGCGAAAGGCAAAGGGCCAAGGGCAAGCAAGGCAAGGCAAGGCAAGGCAAGGCAAGGCAAGGCAAGGCAAGGCTGTGAATGAAGCGTGCAGGGTCGCGCGTGGACGCTCGCACTGCAGCATCGGTGACGGCGGCGAGCGACTCGAGCGAGCGCATGGCTGCCTGTCGTGCACGTGGTCTCCGCGCGCTGGCACGCCGGCCGCCGCGCGGTCGGTCTCCCCGCGGCACGGTCCCGCCTCCACGCCTCGCAACTTCGCAAGCACCGAGGTCCGAGGCGCTTCGTGGCCGCGGCCCGCCTGCCCGCGGGCTGCGCCCTGGCCGCAGGTCTGCCTGGGCGTCGCGCCGTCGCGCTTGCCCGCGCCTCCTGCCTTGCCAGTGCTCGAAAAAGATGAGAGTGCTTCTTGCCTGGCTGGCGCAGTGCGGGTGACGCGCACGCGCGAGGCGAGGCGCGGCAAAGGCGAGCGGCGGCGGCGCGCGATGGGCAGCGCGGAGGGCGCGGGCGAGGGCGCGGCGCGCGCCGGGCTGACGGCCGCGTCGCTGGCGGCGGCGCACGGCGGGGCGCGGCGGCGGCGGCGGGGGCGGTGCGTGCGCTTCGCGCCGACGACGAGCGTGTGGCGGCCGGAGCTGGCGGAGTCCGTGGAGGACTGCCTGCTGCGGCTGGCGTGGCGCACGGCCAGCGTGCAGCCGACGCGCGACCAAGTGCTGGAGCTGCGCAGGTTCCTGGAGCGCGCCGCGCGCGCATGCGGCATGGAGTACAGGGTCGCGCGCGTCACGCCCCGCAAGCGCTTCTCGCCGCAGGACGCCGCCAGGTGGGCGGAGATCGTCGCGGCCGGCGAGGTCGACGTGGACGACGTCAACGCCATCCTCGACCCGCGCCGCGTGCGCGACTTTTCCTTCACTCAGGAGCACTGGGACGCGCTCGGCGCGGCGCTCGACAAGTTCCCGCCGCACCGCTTCGCGTCCTGCGCGCCCGAGGAGGCCATGCGCTGCACCTCCTGCGACCGCGACCAGACCACTTGGTGCGTGCGCTGCGAGGCCTGCGCCGCCTGCTCCGCGGCGCGCAAGCCCTGGGGCCAGTTCTGCGACCTGCAGCCCGACCCCACCAACCCGCTTGTCGCTGCGGAGCAGCCTTTTCGCGCCGTGGACCTCTTCCCGCGCCACGTCCTGTATTGACTGTCCATCCGATTCTGCGCCTCTGTCACCTCCCCTCGGACCCCACCAGCCCGATTGTCGCTGCGGAGCAGCCTTTTCGCGCCGTGGACCTCTTCCCGCGCCACGTCCTGTATGCTTCTGTCACCTCCCCTCGGACCCCACCAGCCCGCTTGTCGCTGCGGAGTGGCCTTTTCGCGCCGTGGACCTCTTCCCGCGCCACGTCCTGTATGCTTCTGTCACCTCCCCTCGTCCATGGTGGGCCTATGCTCGAGGGACCAGCGCATCGCGGCCAGCTCAGCATGTGTAGCCAGCCTTTCTCCTTCTCTCTCTCTCTCTATCTTTCTTTCCTTGCTCCAGTTAACTTCAAAAGCAGTCAGCATCTGCGTGCGCGCTAGCTCGATCCTCCCTCCTCGCACGCCGTGCGCCGTGCTCCGACTCCGAGCTCCCCGAGACTCGCTGCTCATTCCAGCTCCTCTCCTCCGCGCCGCCATCTTGCACTCCTCCTCCACTTTCCTGCGCAGCGCGCTCTCCTCGCCACCGCCTCGCCAAGCTAGCTCTCGAGCCACTTGCAACCTACTAGCTCGGCTACGCCGGCCAGCCGGGCTCCGATCCCGCCGCCATCTACGAGCAGGCGCCGTTCGCCACCCTCCGGTAACTTGGCCAATGACCATGCAGGCGTAGGAATGAAGTCCGCTCGTGGTCGCTGGCGAAGAAGAGGCCAAGGCTCGCGCTGGGCAGGCGAGGCAATGCGCAGCCGAGGGCGGACCAGGAGGCCTTCATTTCCCAGGCGATGCAGGCCTCGATGCATGCTTGGTGATGGCACTGATGAGCTGAGGCTCGACCTGGACTCGGAGCTGAGGACTGACGACTGTCGTGCTGGCGGCACTGCAGGAGGGCAGGCAGGCTTGGCTGTCGCAGTGCGTGCAGAGCGAGACCCTGGCCTGGCTGCAAGTTGCGCCTCACGGGCGCTGATCGCAGTGGCACTGATTGGCTGGCTGGTCGATTCCACACACGCAGAGTGCAGAAGGGCGATTGGTCGAGTCACGGTCGTCGCGCGCGCGACGAGGACGCGAGGAGCAGAAAGCATTGGTGGCGCGCAGCAGGGCAGGGGCGGCGTCGCGGCGCGCCGGGCGGCAGCATGGGCAAGGGCGAGGAGGGCGGCGTGAACACGCTGCTGTCGCGCACGACGCTGGCGCATGCGGTGTCCGGGTCGGTGGGCAGCGTGGTGGCCATGGCGCTCACGTACCCCCTGGACCGCGTGAGGACCATCAAGCAGCTGTCGCGCGACAAGAAGAGCGGCGGCGTGCTGGAGGTGATGCGCGCCATCGTGCGCGAGGAGGGCTGGCAAGGGCTGTACGCCGGCTTGCAGCCCATGCTGGTGGCGCTGGGGACCAGCAACTTTGTCTACTTTTATTGGTTCACGGCGCTGCGCGCGGGCCTGCAGTACGTGCTGCGCCGCGGCAAGCCGCGCGGCGTGCTGGCCGACCCGAACGGCCCCATCAGCAACCTCATCCTGGCCTCGGTCGCCGGCACGCTCAACGTGCTGCTCACCACGCCGCTCTGGGTCGCCTACATGCGCCTCGCCGTGCAGCGCATGCCGCGCCCGGCCGCCAAGCCGCAGCCCCAGCCGCAGCCCGCGGAGGACGACCAGGAGGCCAAGAAGGCATCGGCGCCGGCGCCGCCGGCGTCGGCGCCGGCGCCGGCGCCGGCCGACGAGGAGGCCTTCTCGGGCATGGCGGACGCCGTGGTCAAGATCGCCAAGCGCGACGGTCTGGGCGCGCTCTGGTCCGGCCTGGGCCCCTCGCTCATCCTCGTGTCGAACCCGTCGGTGCAGTTCGCCTCGTATGAGTGGCTCAAGAACGCGCTGCTGCGCCTTCGGCTCAAGATGGAGCCCACGGCGCGCGACCTGGCGCACTTCGGCGACGTCATGGAGGGCGCCACGGAGGAGGTCGTGAGCGAGGCCGTGGTCGGCACCGAGCTCTCCAGCCTCGAGTACCTGGCACTGGGCGCCACGGCCAAGATGATCGCCACCATTGTCACCTACCCGCTGCAGGTGGCGCAGACGCGCATGCGTGCTGAGGCGAAGCGGCGTGCCGAGGCGTCCGAGGCCACGGACGGCGCGTCCAAGGCCGGCGGCTCTCTCACCACGCTCTCGTGCCTGCGCGACATTTACCGCACTTCGGGTGTTCCGGGGCTATACACCGGCATGGAGGCCAAGCTCCTGCAGACCTGCCTCACGTCCGCCTTTATGTTCGCTGCCTACGAGCAGATTTGCGCCATCATTCTGCGCTTCATCTTGTGGCGCAAGTTTGCCAAGAGCTCCACCAATTAAAATGAGTCGGCTCGGAGCAAGCAAAAGAGATCAAGAGCGCAGAGAGAGAGAGAGAGTTAGAGAGTGGAAGAGAGTGGAAGAGAGTGGAAGAGAGAGAGCGAGAGCTCAGAGAGTGCGAACGGGCGTGAGTGAGCGACCGACTTCCGGCACTCTGTGTGCCTGCCTGGTTGGCATGCGCGTCTGCCTGCCTGCCTGCCTACCTGCCCTTGCGCCTTCTAGCACATTTTCCCCGCTCCTGCTCCAGCTGTCATTCTCCTCATTCTCCTCGTCACTCGTGCTCGTCACTCGTGTTCTCCTCCCCGTACGTACGTATTTGCGTGGCACCGTTGTGTGCTCACTCGCCAATGTGACAATGAAATTGATGATGACGATTGCGATTTGCCTTGCGTTGCGGCGGCGGCCCAAAGAATCATAGTTTGTATAAGTTTTGTTTCATGGGTTCCTCGGCTACGTACGCGCCCTCCTTTTGGCCGTCCAAAAAAGCGACAGCCCAGAAAGGAGCCAAATCATAGTCTACAGGCGGCGGACGGCGACCTCACTGTCAGGACGCGTTCGCCTCGTTTGCAGCAGGACGGGCGCCGGGCGCTGCAAGAAGTGACAGACGGCGAATCTGGTCGAGCAGGTTCTCCATCGGGTCGGTGGAGTCCACAAAGACCTCGCGCGAGGCAACGCGCGCCAGAAGCTTGTGCACCTGCTTGTCGCTGAGCGTGTCGGTGATCCTCGCGTTGGTGGCGGCGGCCTCGGGCGGGAAGAGGCGACGGCGCAAAAACACCACCACCCGGTGCAAGGCGAGCGCGCGCACGTAGTCGGCGCGCACGTCCGCGGCGCCGGGCGCGGCGGCCTGCGCTGCGCTGTGGCGCTGCTGCGCGGAGAGGCCAACGGCAGCTTGCACGGCGTGCGCCGTGCCGAGCGGCGCGGGCGCGCCAACGTCGCCCGGGGGCACCGCAAGCAGCAGCGCGGCCAGCGAGGCGTGCAGGAGCTCGCGCGTGGCGACCTGGATCTGGTGGAAGGCGCGATCAGCGATGCCGACGCGCGTCTTGGCGTCCTGCTGCAAAAACACCAGCATGCGGCGCACGTGCATCTTGGTGGCGAGCTCCTCCATGAGCTTGGCGCGCGCCTTCTCCGGGTCGAAGCCGTCCGTCGCGGCAGGCGTGCCGATCGTTCCGGCGCGCAGTTTCTCGTCCTTGTGGCGGTGCTCGCAGTGCTCGTGCGAGATCGCGTGGCCGTCGGTGCTGTCGCCCGCGAGCGCGAGCCCAATGAGGGCGCGCTCGTGGGCGCTATACGTCTCCTTGCGCGTGCTGAGCACGCGCATGAGCTCCAAAAGGTGGCTGCGGTGCTGCTCGATCTGGAACTGGTACATGCCCTTGCGCATGCGGTTCAGCTTGGCCAGGATCTTGTTGCGCACCTCGATGGGCTGGTCCATGTCTTCCCCGGACATGGCCCAGGACCGCTTCAGCTCGTTCGCGTCCCACGCCTCCTTGAGCGCCGACACCAGGTCCTCCTCCTCCTCCATGTCCCTGTTGCCGTTGCGGCTCGCCGGCGGCGGCACTGGGATGAGGGCGCGCACGGCTCCCTGCTGCGCGCCGCCTCCGTTCGCCCCGGCCGGAGACGCACCCGCCACAGTACCCGCCGCCGTCACGCCCCCCGTGACGCCGCGCATGGCACCGCGCGGCGGCGCCGGTGGCGATCGCATGGGCTCCGACACCACAGAGCTCGCCCTGGAGAGCGAGGAGGAGGCCGACCTGGGCGACGAGGACTGCGTTCGCGCCGCGGACGGTTGCGCAGACCGGCTCGTCGCGACGGACGCCGGCGACGTCGTCGTCGACGGCGACGCGCTGCTCGAGACCGCCGCCGCGTGCACGTGGAGCGCCGGCGGGGCGCGTGGTGGTCCAGGTACTGTTGACGGAGTCGCCGCTGGTGGCTGCGGCGCCATGTGCAGAGGACGGAGCTCCGGCACGGGCGCCATGACATCCTGGTGTTGATGGGGCCCGCCGGGAGCCGGAGTAGCCGTGCCACCGCCATAAGGGGGCGCCGCCGCGGCGGCAGCAGCCGTGCTGGCGGTTCCTGAGGAAGGCGCCGTGCTAGGCGTAGCCCAGGCGCCGGGCGCTCCGGCGGCGACGCAGCGCCCGGCGGCGCCGGCGGCGGCTGGCGCGCTCCGTTGATGCGGCGGCACAGGCGTGAGCTCGCGCGGTGGCGTGGCGTCCGGGTCGTAGTCCACCGAAGAGTACCAGTCGGTCCACTCGTTGCGTGTGGGCTGGAACGGGTGCAGCGTCATATTGCTAATTGGCTTCTTGGACCTCTTCACGACAGGGCCGGCTGCGCCGGGCGCGGTAGGCGCGCCCAGCCGCTGGTGGTGATTCCTGCGGCGCTTGAGCGAGTCCTGCGCCAGTGAGCTCTCCGCCGGCAGTGGTATGGCCTTGTTCTTGGAGATGTCAAACATGGCCACGTCCGCCCCGGACCACTCCTGCCACGAGTTGCTGATGGGTTGCGACGGGTGATAGTTCACGCCGAACCAGCTCGGCGGCGGCGACAGCCGCGGGTCGCCCTCCATCACCACGATGCTCGGGTCGTACCCGAAGTAGTCCGTCTTGACCTTCTTGCGCTTGCGCGCCGCCTTGCCCACGGCCGGCGCCTGCTGCTGCGGCGGCTGCATGGTGGCCACGCCAGCCATGCGCGCCTTGCGCGCGCTAGCGAGCAAGCGAGCAAGCGAGCACGAGCACGAGCACGGGAGCGCGCACGAGAGCGAAGCCGCGCCCGTGCCTCGCCTCGCCTCGCCGCGCCGCGCCGCCGCGCCGCGCCGTACCGCGCCGAGGCTAGGAGCGAGCGAGCGAAGAAGGCGCGACCGCGGCGGATCTACGACCAGCCGCCGCGCCGCGCCGCGCCGCGCCGCGCCCGCCGCGCCCACGCGCGCGCGCCGCCCGCGCGCCGGCCAGCCAGCCAGCCAGCCAGCCGCGCCGCGCCGCGCCGCGCGCAGCGCAGTGCAGCGCCGCGCGCGCCCGCCGCCGGCGCGCCGCCCGCCCGCGCGCCGCCGCGCAGCGCAGCCCTTGGCGCTCTGGAGCGCCGCGCCGAGCGCGCCCCGGCGGGCCACCCGGCTATGGTGTGCTCAGGGTCGTGCGGGACCGGGTGTGCATTCGGGTGTGCGCCTGCTTGCACGCTTGTGTGGGCTGGACGCTGCAGTGGCCGGGCCAGTGGCCTGGGCCAGTGCCCGGCCCCGGAGGCACTCGTTCATCGTCGAGGTCTCTTCTCTTCTCAAGTGTCTGGAGTCGGTGAAAGGTAACGTTAGGTTGGTTGGCGGGGCGGTGGGCAGGGACGGCCCACCTACTTTCCCACTTGGGCTACGAAGGCTAGGCTACAACGTGAAGAGGCTCGAAGGCGTTGGTGGGTCTCACAGGACCGTCACGACGCCGGCGGCGTCGTTGCGATCAGAGTCGGAGCCCGAGCGACGGGCCGTTGAGGTGGGCGGCCCTTGCGAGTCATGCACAGGGACGGCGTGCGCGTGGTGCACAACGTCGCTGGCGTTGTAAGGGACGGCGCTGGCGACGGGGATCTCGTTGTAGCTCGTGGACGTGGCAACCGTCGGGTATGCCTGGGTTGGCGTGGGCCGCGACTGCTGCTGCTGCACCGTCGGCTGCGGCTGCGGTTGCGGTTCCGGCTGCGCAGCGGCGGCGGTCGCCTGATGCTTTTGAACGGGTGGCTTTTGCGAGCTGCGGCGCTTGCAGCAGCAGACGCAAAGGCACACGACGAGGACGACGAAGGCAGCGGCGACCGCACAGCCTGCGATCACACCGATACCAACGCCGTCGTCGTCATCGATGCAGGATTCCTCAAACTGATCGATCACGCCCTTTCGGTCGTCGTCCTCGTAGTAGTCCAAGTGCTCCTCGACAAGATCGGCGCACTCGGGCGAGAAATTGTACAAGCAGCACATCAGGTCCCTGCCCTTGTAGGAGTTCAGGCTCTCCAAGAAGTCCGAGCTCTCGAAGGCGTCCCTGCATTCATCGTCTGCGAAGCACGCTTGCGCCTCGTCGTCGCACGCCCACCCGGCCGCGGACACGTCGCAGCCCGTAGCCATGGCGCGGCGGCAGGCCTGCCTGCCTGCCTGCTCCCACCTTGCCTTGCGCGCTCTCGAGTTGCGTTGGCGTGCGGCCGTGCGAGCGTGCGTGCGCGCCCGCGCGCGCGCTCCGCGCTCCGCGCGCTCCGCGCTGCCCGCGCGTCTGCCCCTGTCTGTGCCTGCGCGCTCGCCTGCGGCAGCGCGACTGCCGCCGTCCGCGCGTCGCGCGCAGGCGCTGACCAGCCAGCTAGGTCGGCCGCCGTGAGCCGGACTCTGGCTTTCTTCTTCCTTGCAGTGGATTGACCTTGGATTAGGCCTGGATGTAACCTACGCACCGACTCGGAGACCCGCGCCCGGCCGACGATGTCCGAGTGGGCGGCGTGCGATCAGCGCGCTGGCGGCTGCCTGGCCCTGGCCGAGGCGGGGCTCCCGTGCCAGACTGCCACGTGGTGGCCAGACCGGCCAGTCGATCATGTCTGATTGGCCGCTGTTGCGAAGTTGCGAGCCTGCCAGCGAGCAGAGCAGCCAGAGCGCGCCAGAGCGGAGCCGCTGGCCGGCCGAAGAGCGAGACAGGCACTGGCAGCGTTTCCGAGTCGTCTCTCTCTCTCTTTTTTCTTCTCTCTGATCACCTCACTCCTGAAGATCGAGTTGGAGGACGGCGAGATTTTGCTTGGCCTGGAGCACGGAGGCGAGCTCCTTGAGGAACTCCTCGACGACAACATAGGCCTGGACGAAGCGCTGGCGCGAGGGCCCAAAGTCGGCGAGCACGGCGCGCGCCGCCTCGAGGTCGGCGTCGACGCCGAGCTGTGCGCGCGTGTGAGCGTGCTGCAGAGCAAACTCCGGCTGCAGGTCGGCGGCGCGCTCCTGCGCCTCGCGCCAGACGCCGGCCAGCACGTTGGACAGCGTGCGCACGTCCTTCTTGACCGTGAGCGCGGCGTCGTAGTGCGTGCCGTCAAAGGGCGAGGCCTCGCACAGACGGCCCTGAAAGGCCGCGCGAAAGTCTCGCGCCGAGATGGCCTCCTCGAAGAGGTAGCTGTGGATGACGCGGTGCGGGCACTGCGCGAGCTTGGCGAGAATGCCGGTCAGGAGCAGATTCTCCTTGAGCGAGCTGTCCAGCATGCGCTCTAGCTTGTTGAGGATCACGCCCAGAAAGAGGCCCTCGACGAAGGGCCCGCTGGCGGGCTGTGGGACCTCGACGGGCTCAAGCGCAGGGGTGGGCGCAGGCGCGCCCTCCTCCTGCGCCTGGTCCACGGCGGCCTCCCCGTTGGCCTCCGGCTCGGTCTCCTCCTCCGCATCGCCCGCGGCAAGGACCTTGGACGTGGTGTCGGCGAGGCGGTGCGTGGCGCGCGAGCGCTTCTGCGGCGAGCAGGTTCGCGCGTGCGCGCTGGACACAGGCGAGGTGTAGGCGGCGAGGCGCGCGGCGGCCTGGGCCTGCTCGTCGGTGAGGTAGGACTCGAAGGCGACGAGGTCGCGCTGCTCCTGGTCAGAGATGGCCGAGACCTTGCGGCCCGAGCCAATGACGGGCGGCTTGGGCGACCCGGGGTACTTGTCGAGGAAGTCCACGGCGCCACCGCCAGCCGAGGCGCCGCGAGGCGTGCGCGAGCCGGAACCGCGCGCGCGGCGGCCGCGCGTGGGCGTGCGGAGGCCGTCCCCGGCAGGCTCGCCAGTCGCCTCGAGGTGCGCGCCGCCATAGAGCTGGCGCAGCACGAGGCTGTGCAGCACGCGCGCGTCGTTGAGGTCCAAGAGCGCCGAGAAGAGCTTGAGCGCCGCGGCGCACACCTGCGGCGACATGGAGTCGATGCGGACGAGCAGCTCGGTGCGCAGGCGCGCGTCTTGGGGCGCCGCGCCCTCGCCCAGCTTGTCGTCGTCTTCCTGGTCCAGCCTGCGCAGGTCCGGCTCTAGTGCCGGGGACACGAGCATGGACACCAAGCGCCACTGCAGCGGCCCGTGCAGCGCGGCACCCGAGGCGGCTTCCGCGGCGGCCTCGAGCAGGACGACCACGGCCAGCATGGCGTCCCGCGCCGAGGTTTCGTGGGTCTCCAGCAGGGCATCCCGAAGAGGGCCCTCCAAAAACGCGGTGCTCACGGCCGCCACCACGGCACGCGAGAGCAGCTCGTGCGCCGGTGCGGGCGGCGGCGGCGGCGGCGGCGGCGGCGGCGGCAGCGCGGAGGCAGGGCCAGAGTCGGCCGCGTCGCCGTCCGCCTTGGCCTCGGCGCCCTGGTCTTGGTCCTGTTCACTAACGTCAATGCCGGCGAAAATGCCCGGCGTAGAGAGCGCGAGCGCGAACTTCCATCGCAGGCGCAGGAGGCGCTCGGCGTCGTCCACCGCGTCGTCGGCCGGCGTTCGCAGCTTCGGGTGGTCTGGGTGCGCAAGCACAACGGCGCCCTCGCCGCCGTCCTGCTCGAGCGCGAGGTCGCGCGCGCGGTGCGCCGAGAGCACCGCCTCAAAGGCGCCCACAAGGCCCTGCGCGAGGATGTCACAGAACTTGGTCTGGCGCACAACGTACTCGTGCAGCTCCGGATCGCAGATGGAGGAGACGCAGAGCACCGCGTAGCGCGCGCGCTCACCCGTGTCGGAGTCCGCCACGACGTGCGGCAGCAGCGCCGTGAAGAGGTCGAGCTTACCGGAGGAGCCTGAGGTGGCGTAGAAGAACTGCAGCTGCGACGGGTCGCTGCGCATGCGCAGCCAGAGCGTCTTGAGCAGCGCCACGAGGCGCTCCTGGGCAGCGTCCTGGCCCACCTCGGCCGCCACGCGAATGAGCTGGCACAGCGGCGCATGCGCCGTCTTGTACGGGATGAGCGGGTGCCGCAGCTTGTCGATGAGCCGGTGCAGGGTGATGATGATGAGCGCCATCATGCCGCGTGGCCGGTCAGCGAGCCCCTTGGCGCACAGGTCGATGAAGACGCGGTTCTCGAGCGTGTACTCGAGGCAGGCGCGCAGCGGGCCGGCGTGGCTGCCGCCCGGGTCGTCCTGGTCGCCGCCGGCGCCAGCGCCCCCATTGGCGCGGTTCGAGTCTCGGATGAGCCCCAGGTCCTCCCTCACCAGCAGCGTCACCATGGCGTCCAAATTCGCCGGAATCTGCGTGCGCGACAGCAGCCGCGGGTCGTCCAGCTGCACGCCGGCCTGCTGCAGCAGCCTGTCATGTTCCTCCTGCACCGCGGCCCAGAGCTCCTTGAAGTCCTCCACCGCCGGCCGCTCGGCCGCCACTTGCCGCGCAAGGTCCTTGACGGTGCGCCGCAGCTTGGCCAGCATCGTGGCGTGGCGCGCCCTCGCCCGCTGTCGCGCGCGCCGCCGCCGCTGCCGCCGCTGCCGCCGCCGCCGCCGCCGCTGCCGCCGCCGCCGCCGCCGCCGCCGCCGCCGCCGTCCCTCGCTCTCTGCCCGCCGCGCCGCCGCGCCGCGGCCACGAAGCGGAGCCGCGCGGCCGCCCCGCTTCCGGGCGCCCCGGATCCGGGCGCGCGCGCCGCTGCCGCGCTTACCCGCGCTACCGCGCGCGCGCGACCTGCGGCTGCGAGCGCGCCTCGGCTCTGTCAGTAGGCTCGACTCCCGTCACTAGGTCAATCTTTGTTTCCCACTGTTGCCGCGGTAGCCTCAACTCAAAGTTAAAACCCTGCCTGGCTGTCTGTCAGCACTGGCCGACCCTGGCTCAGTCAGCGAGAGCTGACTTTTTATATTTTAATCGACTCATCAGCGGCATTTGCGGACTCTGACTGTCAGTAGACTGACTCGAGCCTTCAGTGGCACTGCAGGCTCTCAGACAAGCACTGCAGCAGGCGGGCAGGCAGCCCTGGCTGCCGCGCTGCTCGCTGGCGGCCGCGGCGGCGCGCGGCGGCAGTCAGGCCCCGGCGGCAGCGCGGCGCGGCGCGGAGCGCGCGCGCGGCGGCGCGGCGGGCTGCGGGCGGGCTGCGGGCGGCGCTGGTGCGGCGGCGCGAGCCTGCGAGCGAGCTAGTGCGGCAGTGGCGGCGGCGCTAGCGCGGCTGCGCTCACGCACGCACGCACGCGCGCCGCGCAGTTCGCGGCGGCGGCGCGCGCGGGCGCGGGCGCGGGCGCGGGCGCGGGAGCGGGAGCGGCGCGGCGCGGCGCGCGGGGGCGCGGCGCGGCGGGAGGGATGCTCGGGCTGTGCAGCGGCGCGGCGCGCGCGCCCGTGCAGTTCGTGCGCATGCCGCGGGCGTCGCAGCGTGGCGTGCGCGCGCTGAGCGCGTGGTATGATGAGGACTCCTTGGAGCTGAGCGGCGTCGGGTCAGGGCTGCCGGCGGGCGACGTGGCGGTGGCGCCGCGCAAGCGCCGCGTGGCCATCTTCCACGGCTACGTCGGCTCGCGGTTCAGGGGCAGCCAGATGAACCTGCGATGCGCTGGGGGGCAGACCGTGGAGGAGGTCCTCATGAGCGCGCTTTACGACGCGGGCGGCATCAGCGGCGCCAACATGCGCAAGCAGGACAAGATCGGATGGACGCGCAGCAGCAGGACCGACAAGGGCGCGCACGCGCTCTGCAACGTGATCGGCTCCGACGTGCTGCTGCGCAGCGACAACCCGTGGAAGGCGGACCCGCTCGGCCTCGAGCTGGCCGACAAGCTCAATCTTTTCCTGCCGGACGACGTGCGCGTCTTCTCCGTCCAGCGCGTCACCAAGTCCTTCAAGGCGCGCGGCTTTTGCAAGTCGCGCACCTACCACTACTACCTGCCGTGCTGGATGATCGGCCTGGACGGCTCCGGCTCGGCCTCCGACGCGGCGCGCCTCGAGCGCCTGCAGGCCATCCTCAACAAGTTCGTCGGCAACCGCACCTTTCATAACTTCACCAAGCGGGCCTTTTACCAGAACCACAATGGCAGTCGCCGCGCCTGGCGCCGCCCGCGCTCCGCGCAGGACCCGGCCACCCCGGCGCTTGACGTCCAGCCGCACCTGCGTCATACGATTCGCGCCTACGACGCGGACGAGTACGCCGAGTCGCTGCACGCGAACCACGACGAGGACGACGACGACTTCGACGACGACGATGACGAGGAGGAGGATGACGAGCGCGCGCTGCACCACGCAGGGAGTGGAGCCGAGGGCGCGCGCGGCCAGCCGCAGGACGAGTCTCGCCGCCAGAAGCTCTCGACGCTGCGCTGGCTCGAGGCCCAGGTCCCGTCGGACCAAATCACCTCGGCGCACTACCGCCACGTCCAGTCCTTTGAGGTGGTCGGCCCGCTGCAGCTCACGCCTGACGCCGAGCCCGCCGTGCGCTTCGAGATCACCGCCAACTCCTTCATGATCAACCAGATCCGCCACCTCATCGGCACGGCCGTCTGCATGCTGCAGAGCGACATCCCGGACATCTTCGCCGAGGTCCTGCTCGCGCCGCCGGCGCGTATGCGCTTCCCGGCCGTGCCGTCCGAGACGCTCGTGCTCGCCAAGACGCACTTCAACCCGCTGCGTCCCAGCGAGACCGCCGGCTCCCACCTCCTGCTCACCGAGCCCATCGAAAAGCGCATGGAGGAATTCCGGCGGAACCAGGTCAACCACGTCCTGCAGGATCGCCTCAGCGACCACGGCCTCTGGGAGAGCTTCAACCGGCTCTACCAGACCGTCTTCGCGCCCAACTTCAAGCCTCCCGTCGTCGACCTTGCTATTCAGCGCTACCTCGACTGGCGCGCGCATCGCGACCGCGCCGATGCCGCCAACTATGCCACCAAGCTCGCCTGCAAGCAGGCCGAGGCCGTCCCGCTCCGTACCGAAGAGGACCAGCAGCACCACCACCATGGTCTGCAGCGGAGTGCGTCCTCGCATTCATAGCGCGTTTGGCTGACTGTCGACTTCGCCAATGGCGGGGGATGATGATGATGCGTGGGTGGGTGCCTGCACAAGCGTGCTCACTGACCCCGCACAGAGATCGGCCAGGACGGATCGCTCAGGGAGCGAGGGAGGGAGGGAGGGAGGGAAGGAGAGAGAGGGAGAGAGAGGAGGCACCACGACAGAGGGGCGACCAGGGGAGGGGCCCACGTAGAGGTTGCCCCGCCGTAGCAAACGTCTTTGTGCGCGCGGGCGGAGCTGACCACGCCCGCGATGCATGCCAGTGCCAGTCGGACTCCGACCGATCAGCCTGCACGCTCCTTCGAGCGAGCACATAGCCTTAGACAGCTCGCGACGATCTCGCCCGCGTTCCGCCGCGGCCGCCGTTGAGTAAATTATCATGCGAAGGGAAGTGAAGTGAAGTGAGAAGTGAAATGAAGAGAGACTTCTTGGATCCACACACCTCATGTCCGTTCCTCCTCCTTGCGTTCGCGCTCGCCAAGCGTACAGGCGCTGCCCTCCCTTCCCGCCTCGACCCTCCCTCCCTCCCTCCCTCCCTCGAGACCCGCGCCTCAACCGCCGTTCGCCCGGTTGCCGCCGGTCACTGGCAGCCTCTTCTCCGCCACCACGGCGCACGCCGAGACAGACACGGAGACAGACAGAGACAGAAAGAAAGGCAGGTCTGCCGCCGCCCGCGCCGCGCCACCGGCCTTCCGCTGCACAGCGCGCAGGCCAGCGCCGGCCGAGCGCGGCGCCGCTCGTCACAGCGGCTCGTGGCGACGCGCGCCGCGACCTCGCGACCTAACCACCGCGCGCGGCCAGGCGGCCGCGGTGGCGGGCGGGCTGGGAAAAACCGGAGGGAAAAACCGGCGGCCGGCGCGGCGGCAGACCAGCAGCGAGCGGCGCGGCAGGCGGCGCGGCGGAGGCGCGGCGGAGGCGCGGCGGAGGCAGCGGGGCAGCGCGGCGCGGCGCGGGAGGATGGTGGCGACGCCGGTGCGCGGGAACGCGCGGCGCGTGGTGGCGGAGCCGCCGGGCGCCCTGAGCCGCGGCTTCGCGTGCGCGACGCCGCCGCGGCGCGACGGCGGCGAGGATCAGGCGCGCGCGACCCTGTCGCCGACGCTCAAGCAGCAGGCGGAGGCGCAGGCGCAGGCGCCGACGATGAAGGCGGCGCCCGCGCCCGCGCTCGCGCCTGCGGCGGCGCCGGTCAAGCAGCAGGCGCACGCGCCGCCGGCACCGGCGCCGGCGCCGGCGCCAGCGCCGCGGCCGCCCAAGTTCGTTGTGGGCGACGTGGTGCACGTGGAGTCGCGCACGTGGCCCGGCATCAACAAGCCCGGCGGCGTGGGCAAGATTGTGCGGTGCAACATGGACGGCTCGTTCGCGATCAGCTACGTGCTAGGCGGCAGCGAGAAGCGCGTGCAGCCCAAATACATTCACAGCTCCGCGAACATTCTTTTTCAGGCGCAGCGTGAGGTCAAGGAGCGCGACTTCTTCATGAACTACCAGCAGCGCCCTCGCCGCAACAAGGGCGGCGACGACGACGCTAGCAGCGTGGCGAGCGGCGAGTCCGCCTCGCTGCGCTCTGTGCTGAGCCGCAAGGCGTCCTCGCCCTCGCGCGTGCGCACGATCTCGTCGCAGCAGCAAGCGTCGGAACAGGTCAAGGACGAAGAGAAGCCTCGGCCCAAGGTGAAGACGGTGCGCAAGGCCAGCTCGTCGCCCACCTCACCGGCTTCGCCGGCCTCGCCTGCCTCGCCGGCGCCCGCCCCGACGCCGGCGCCGGCGAAGGTTTCGGCGACCACGACGCCCATCCGGCGGGCGCCAGCCGACCACGACGAGAACGCGCGCTCGCTGACGCCGCAGCCCGAGGGCAGCGAGGCCAAGCCCATGGCCGTGGCCTCGCGCGAGGTTCCCAAGCGCACGCTGAGCAGCGCCGCAGCCCCGGAGCTGCCCGTGTCGCCCACGGCAGAGAAGCCGCAGGAGCAACAAAAGGCTCAGAAGGCTGCATTGGAGGCACCCGCGCCGGCGCCGACGGCGGCACCGGCGCCGACGGTCACTACGCCCAAGCGCAAGTCGCCTTCGCCGTCGCCGACAGCAGCGGCACAGAAGCGCGCGCGCGTGGTGGAGGCGCCCAAAGCCACGCCGGCGCCCGCGCCCAAGGTGAGCCAGGCCGAGCAAGTGCCCGCCGGCAGCAGCAGCAACAGCAGCAACAGCAGCAACAGCAACACGACGAGCACGAGTCTGCGGTCCATCCGGCGGTCGCGGCACGAGCCTCTGCATGCGGTGGAGGACGCCGTGGCCAAGATTGTCCAGGACGCGCGGTACGAGCCATTGACGCGCGAGACAGCCGTCCTGGGCGGCGAACGCGGCAGCGCGGCGAACGCGACGCGGCGCCCGCGCGTCGGCACCTCGCGCGGCCTGCACGCGACGCTCGAGGCGCAGGTGGAGCTGCAGCGCGCCGAGCGCCTGGACCTGGCGCGCAGGTTTGAAATCGAGCACAGCCAGACGCACAAGGTGCTCCTGGACGCGCTCTCGCAGCAATGGGCGCGCGACGCGAAGACGTCACAGACGCGGCTCGAGGCGCTCTGCCTGCGCGTGAACCCTTTCTGGCGGCCCACAATGGCAGCTGGTGCGCTGGCGCCCGAGACGCGCAAAGCGCTCTACAAGTGCACTTCGGGCAACTTTCTGCGGCTGCGCAACAAGATGCTGGAGCGCCAGGCAATGGAGGCGAGCATCCTGCGTAGCAAGCAGATGCGCGAGCTGCTCGCGCTGGGCTGCGGTCTTGTGCGCGAGCAGATCGAGGCGCACGACCTCTGTCCTCTCGTGCGCGTCCCGTACCGCTACACGAGCGACTAACAAGACAAGTAAGAGTAAACAATGTTCCAACCCAGCAACGAAGGTGAATCTCCTTGCCAGTTTCGTTCGCCTTGTATGAACGTGGTTTTCGGTCTCGCACAGGAAGGCAGGCAGGCAGGCAACGCGCACCCAAACTCGGTCCTGACATTGCGTCAGCCATTGTCTCACTGTCAAGGCCGTTGCGATGGAGCCATCGCTAAAACATCGTTCCAACCCAGTAGCAGAAGCAAGCTCCTTGCCAGTTACGTACGTTCGTCACCTCGATCACATATAGGTGGGCAGGCTGGCAGCGATGCGATACGATGCGATAAGCAAAGAAAGGGTTCTGACGCGGTGCTATCAAGCGTTGCGTCGATCATTCTTGTTCTTGCTCATTCTTGTTCTTGCGACGCTCCCTCCGTCAGCCTCGTCCTCATTTCTTCGCCACGCCCATTCAGGCGTCGCTGGCGAGCAGCCGTGGTCCTCGAGCCGTGGCGCTCGCAGGGCATGCTCGTCGCCAAAGATCGATCTGCAATCAGCGCCGCGCCTTGTGTTTCCCTCCCTACCCCTGCCCCGTTCTTCCCTTCGTTTTCTCCACCCAACTTCACATGCTCCTCGCTTGCTCCTCGCTTGCTCGCTCGGTCGTTTGGTCGCTTGCACACACTTGTTCACTTGGGGCCGCCGCCCAGCTTCGCCTTGTAAATGTCGGCATCGTCCATGCCTTCATAGGACTCGGCAGACTCCGCCTCATCATCCTCGTCGCCGAGTGCACGGCCGAAGAGCGCGAAATAAATAACCTGGTACACCATGATGTACTGGTCGAGCGTGACGACCATACCTGGACGCGCG
This sequence comes from Thraustochytrium sp. TN22, assembly GCA_013306675.1. Classification (NCBI taxonomy): domain Eukaryota; class Bigyra; order Thraustochytrida; family Thraustochytriidae; genus Thraustochytrium; species Thraustochytrium sp. TN22. Next base: position 174,481 of record JABLUY010000022.1, on the reverse strand, counting down.
TTGCGGAGCTGCATGAAGAAGTCCGAGACGCTGAGCTCGGCGGGCCGCCGTGGGCTGTTCTTGGTCGTCTCGGTGATCCAGGCCAGAATGGCGTCGATGGCGATGTAGGTTCCGGTTCGGCCGATGCCAGCGCTGCAGTGGTTGATGGTGGGCGCGAACAGGGCACCCGCGCCGCCATCCGGGTTCTCGGCGCGGGCGCGCGCCTCCCAGCGGTGCACAGTGGCGTGCAACTGGAGGTACGGGCCGTGATCCCTGACGCTGCCAAAGTCGGGCCAGTTGGTGAAGTGCACGTGGTACACGACGCGCTCCGGGCTATCGGCCTCGTCGGCGTTGGCGATGGCGAGCTTGCGCACGTCGATGCCCTGCGCATGCTCGGAAAGGTCGAGCGTCTCGCAGCGCACGCTAAAGGGACCGTGGCGCTCGGCGTCGCCTTCGCGCAGAGGCAGGTACGGGTCGGCCTTGACGCGGACCCGACCGTGCGCCTCCTCCTGCCAGGGCGTGAGCATGAGCACGAGCGGGGCGCTGGACTCCCAGACCATGCGCCAAAAGGACTCAAAGGTGTCTGGAATAGGCGCTTGCGCTGCGACGTACTGGCGGCCGCCGACGCCCTCGAGGCGGACCCAGCTCGCGTTGATGTAGTCATGGCCTGCCTGCGTGGCGAGACGCACGCGTGTGTCGTCCAGACAGACGATGTCGGCGTACCGGTTGGCCGCGCGCACGTGCGGCACCGAACTGGTGATGCGCTCGCGGTACGCGGGGTCGCCCTCGACCTGGCGCCGCGCCGCGTGGTACTCCTGCTTGAAGCCGTCCGTAATGCGCGCCAGCGTCTCCGCGTGCTCGCGGAAGCCGTCCACGTTCACGGCGCGCCGCACTTCCGCGGCCGCCGGTAGCAGGCCGAGCGCCGTTGCGACGGAGGGGCTGCCCCCGTTCCCGCCCACGCCCGCGCCCGCGCCCGCGCCCGCGCCGCCGCCTGCGGTGTGCGCATCCACGTCCACCTCGCCGCTCATGGCCGCGGCGTGTTCCTCGTTGCGCTTGCTGCTGCTGCCGCTGCTGCTGCTGCTGCCGCTGCTGCTCTTCCTCTCCCCGGAGGGCCCCTCCACGGCGCGCTCGCGCGTGTCCTGCTGCTGCTGCTCGTCCGCGCGCGCGCCGCTGCGCTCTCCTCGAAGGCTCCTGCGCCGGCCCCCCTGCGCATGCCGCGCGCGCTTTCCGCCCGCGTTCCCCGTCCTGGCGACCTGCGTCCGCGCGCGCGCCGCCGAGGCGGCCCGCGCTGCGCCGCGCCGCACCGCCGCCGCCCGCCGCCGCCGCCGCCGCCCGCGCGCAGCCGCGACTCGGCTCTGCCGCGGGCGCCCTCGCTCGCTCCGCCTCGTCGCCGCCGTCGCCGCCACACAGCACCGCGCCACCGCGCCCTACGACGAGCAGGCGACCGTAACCCTCCGGACGAACGACGTCCAGGGAAACGAGCAGGCAAGCGGTGGCGGCGCGACGGCCACGGGAGCTCGCTCGGCTCGAGCTCGCGAGCTCGCGAGCTCGCTTTGCGGTTTGCTGGCGCGGCGGCCGTGGCGAAGCTGCGGCTTGAAGAAACCTGAAGAGCTCGAAATCTGGGCGGACTTGGACACGAAGATGACTTGGAGAGCGCATCGTGATCGGAGAGCGGCCAGGAAACCACGCCGGAGAGCGGCGAGAGCGCAAAGGGGTGGCTCGTGAAAGATCGTCAAGGTGGCTAGCTCTTAGCTCCAGAGCTAGCTACTAGCTACTAGTAGAGGGAAAACTGGGCCGAGAGCGGTGCAAAGGTAGGTGGAGAACTGGCGCGTGCAGCCCAACTGGGCCTGACTGCTGTCGCGCTCACTGCTCAGCGCTCGCTCCACAGCCTGAACGTCCGACTCATCAAGCACTGCAGCCTGAGCGAGCCTCGTCTTTGGTCACGATCTGCACGGGCACAGCGCGGTCACGAAGCTCTCAGCAAGTTCGTCAAAGCGCTCACCAACAACTTCACCCCCTAGCCCAAGGCCGAGCAAGCGCGCCCCGCGGCCGCCCTGAGCTGGGCAACGCCAGACCGTGGTCACGGCGACGTGCTGGCCCGCCGGTCGGGTTGGTCGTCAGCTGGCGGGCCGGGTGGGCTCGCCCAGGCTCGCGAGCCTGATCGTGGATCGCGGTGACTGATCATGACACTGACTTACTACTGCTGTGACCGTGGAGCGGGCTTGACGGCGAAGACGACGACGGCCTCGCTGTAAGCGCGCAAACGGGCATAGTCCTCGCGCGCGGCGCGGACGGCGGCGGCGCGGCGGCGGCGGCGCGGGCGCGGTAGGCGGCGGCGGCGGCGGGGGGAGCGGCGGCAGCGGCGGCGGTAGCGGCGGCGGCGGCGGCAGCGGCGGCGGCGAGGCGGCACCATGGGGTCGAAGAAGGCCGGGCACAAGGCGCCGCAGCTGTCCAAGGAGCTGGAGACACTGCTGCTCGGGCTGGCGGGCGTGAACGAGGCGGAGCTGGAGCCAGCCACGCCCAATAAGCGGCCAAGGCCCGGGTCCGAGTCGGACGGTGATCGCCCCGGCGTCGACGGCGGCAAGGACGACAGCGACGGCGGCCCGGGGCGGCGGCCGGCGCCGCCGGCGCCGCGGCCTGCACCGCCGGCGCGCAAGCTGTCGGCTATGGATGCGGAGCGCATCAAGGCGCACGCGAGCGACCTCAAGCACCGCGCTGACAAGGCGGCTGAGGAGGACAAGTACGTGCTGTACGTTCGGTCAAGCCTCAAGTTCATGGACCTGTGCCAGATCTTCATCGAGTCCAAGCCAGTGGAGGAGCAGGTGGCGCTCCTGAACCGCACGGCGGAGCTGCTCGAGTTCGTGGTCAAGAAGACGTGGCCGGTGTGTGAAGCCGCCTTGAAGAAGCGCGACGAGTCGACGCTGCGGCAGTACGTGCTGGCGGCGCTGCTGGCCGGCCGTCTGGCTGCCACCGTGCGCATGGCGCGATTCCGCGTCAAGTCCGAGAAGCTTAATAAGATCTGGGCGGCCGTGGAGGCCACGCGCAAGAAGCTGGTCAAGGCCGAGCGCGTGCGCGCCACGGGCGCCCTGGTGTCGGCGCATCATAGTGCCGCCTTTTACGTGTCGCCAGAGGAGCAGCAGAACTTCCAGCAGCACAGCAACTTCGTCCTGGAGGAGGGTCGCGACTCGGTTCTGGGCATGTCCCACTGGCAACAGGCGGACCTCCTGGAAACCACCGTGCGGGAGAGCGCGCCGGACGTCTTTCGCGACTTGCTGCAGAATCTCCCGCACCTGGAGCTCATGGAGGGCGCCTTTGACCTCATGCTCGCATCGGACCGCGCTGCGCAGGCCCTCGAGCAAAGGCCATAGCGAGAGACTGAGCCTGTGCCCGTGCTGCTGCTGCTGCTGCTGCTGCTGCTGCTGCTGCTGCTGCTGCTGCTGCTGCTGGCGAAATTGAGAGAGTCTGTGACGTTGAAGATAGATATTCTGACTTGTGCCCCTGAGATGAGCGCGCCTAGGCCTAAAGCAAAGAGAACGACTTGTGCTACGCTCCATGCGCGCCGCTCTCTAGCTAGCTAGCTTACGTACTGTTTGTTTGTTGATTTGTTGGTTGGTTTGTTGGTTGGTTGGTTGAGCCTTGTCACCTCGCCTTGCAAGTCAGCCCGTACGATGCTCATACGCGCGGCGTCGCGATGCGGCGTGCCACCTCGTGCTCCACAGCGCGGCGCAGCCCCTGCTCGCCGTCCGGCAGCGCGCACGATACATGAATGACCATGCCGGTGCCACTGGCCGCCATGCGCTTGGCGAGCCGCGTCGCCATGCCATGCGAGCCCTGCGCAGCCACACCGCCCATGTCCGTGACGGTGGACGCGAAGGGCTCGGCGCCCTTGCGCCTACCCACTAGACCGGCCACCAGGTGCGGCAGCACCGGCCGCGCCGACGACGGCCCAGCCCACACGAAGAAGCTCTGGTCCAGGCGCCAAAGCATCACATTCGCGCGCTTGCCCTCCTCGTCCGGGTCGTCCACCGTGAAGCGCTCCACGCCCACGCGCGGCTCGTTGGCCTCTTCGTCGCCGCGCTCCATGGCATCCTCATCGCCCGCCGCCGCCGCCGCCGCCGCCGCCGCTTTCTCTGGGACCGGCGCCGCAGCGGGCGGCTCCGCGGCCTGCGCCGCTGCGGCCGCCGCATCCGCCGTGCCCGTCGCCGCGTCCATCGCCGCGCTCTCCGAGGCCATCTTGGCTTGGTGGGGGCTTTGCTTGCAGAGGTCTGTCTGTCTGCCCGCAGAAGCACGAGAGCCGAGCTGCCGCTGGTCTTGGCGGTGGCCAGCCAGGCCCCAGGGCGAGAGGGACTGGCCAAGATCAAGAGGCATGTCGCGACCAAGTGCAATGTCACGACCAAGTGCGACGTGCCAGTGAGCTTGACTGTGAGCAGCCAGGCCAAGGGAGACGGCCACCGTGCCGCCGCGACCGAGAGCAAAGAAAAGGGAACCTGCCATGACATGATGCGCCTTCCGCTTCTTAGAGGTGGTATGAGGTAGAATACAGCTCAGGGTGCCGCCGAGGCGGGCTGTCACCCGCCCGCCCACTTGCTCGCTCGCTCGCTCACTCGCTCGTTCGACGACGCGACGCGACGCGACGCGACGCAGCGAGACGAGACGAGGCGGCCCATGGCCCAGGCTGGAGGAGCCAATTAGGGTAGCTACAGGTACAGCAGGTCCTCGATCTCGTCGGGGGTGCTGTTGTTCCGCGCATCGGCGGTGCTCGGGTGCCTGCTCTCCACGCAGGGCACGGGCTCGTAGTAGAACTCTCCGCGGCGGTCGAGCACCACGAAGGGCTCCTCGAGCTTGCTAAAGTCCATCCCGGGCAGCGAGGACAGCTTGTCCTGGCCCGCCACCGGGTCCTGCACGGCTGCCTGCTGGATGTAGCGCCGCGCGCCGGCGCAGAGCGGCGCCACGGCCGCCTCGGCCGGCCCGGCCGCGGCCCAGACGCGCGCCACTCGCAGCGTCTCCCACGACGGCCGCCTGCAGTGCGAGCTTGCGCGGGCCGCGATCATCCTGCCGCTCCTCTCGCTCTCCCGCCCGTCCCCTCGCTAGCCTAGACGCACTCGCGCCTGCCGCCGCTGCCCAGGTCGTCGTCGCCCTCGCTTGGCGCAACGCGCAGCACCTCGGCCGGCAGCCGGACCCGCCGAGCCGCGTCTCGTCTCGTCTCGTCTCGTCTGCCTCGTCTCGCAGCTCGGTGCGGAGGCCGGTTCCCAGGCCCCCCGTCGCCGTCCGCCGCGCCGGCCGTCTCCGTGCAGCCCGAGGCCGCCGCGCTTGGCCGGTCGCGGTCTGCCGCGCGCAAGCGCACGCGCACGCGCGAGCGCAAGGCCGCCGAGTTCGGGTCTGCGCGCCTGCGACGTCGCGAGCGTCGGAGACGCCCCGAGTTGGGCACGGGCCCAGATGGCAAAACCGGGAGGCCGCCTTGCTGGCCGCTGTCCTGCGCTGGGGATGCCGCCGCCGCCGCCGCCGCCGCCGCCGCGCGAGCGCGCTGCCTGTCGCGCGCGTGCGCCGCCTGCCTCCTCGCCGTCGCGCGTCGCCGCGCGAGCACGCGTCGCGAGCTCTTGCCAGGGATGTCTCGCTGCGTCAGGCCCGAGCGTCGCGTCGCGGCGCGTCGCGGCGCGCGATGCCCGCTGCCGAACCGCCTGGCGCGCGGGCCAGTTCGGTGTCGCGCCCCTCCCGCTGGCGCTGGGGTCGCGCTGCGGCCGGTCGCCGCGCGGCGGTCGATTGGCGTCTGCCTGCCTCGGGTCCTGCCGCGCCTGGGCTGCGCTGGCGGCGAAGGCGACTGCCGTGCCCTGCCTTTGGCCTGCCCGCCGCATTTGAACGGGTGGGCGCCGCCGCGCGCGGGTTCCCCCGCAGCCGGCGCCGGCCCTCCGGTCCCGCGCCCGCAGTGCGCGCGCTGCGGGTCGGCCGGCTGCGATTGAATCTAACGTCGTGTCATCTCCGCGCCCACATCGCGCCGAGCCCGAGCTCGAGCGCGAGAGGGAGGGCGTCGCGTCGCGGGTGGGCGGCGAGGGCGGCCGGAAACTAGCCTAGCCCGCGTCTCTCGCCGGCGTCGCCGCCGCGGCCCGCGGCCAGGTCTCTCACGGTCAGGCGGCGAAGGGAGGCAGGCAGGGGGGCAGAGAGAGCGAGCTGGGAGGGAATGAACCCGTGGGCAAGTGAAGAATGCGCCGCGGCCAAGTCGGGCTTCCGCCCGCCGCTGTTTTCCGGACTGACCGACGCAGTTGTGCGCGCCGCCCGCAACGGTCGCATGTGTTTTGCTCCGTCGTGGCGGGCTCCGCCGGTTCGCCACCCTCCCCCGCGCCGCGCCGCGTACAGACAGTCGCGCCGCTTTCCCGCGGCTTCTCGCCGCTTCCCGCCGCTCCTCGCCGGCCGGAGCCGCAGCCAGCGAGGCGGGGCGAGGCGAGGCGAGGCGAGGCCGGGCGGGGCGAGGCGGGGCGGCCGCCAACCGCCCGCGAGGCCGGCGCTGAGCCGCGCTGACGCCTGCGCCACGCGCACTGGCACCGCCCATGCGGCGTCCACGTGCGCCGGCGACCCTGGCAAGGGTCGCCTCAGCTCGCGTGTTGCGCGGCGAAGTCAAGGCCGGCAGCACGCCGCACGCGATCAAGATCGGGCGAGCGCTGCAGCCGACTCGGAGGCGGAGCAGCCGACTGCACAGCGCCGACGAGCCCGGGGAGGAGACGCCCGGGCTGAGCTGGCCGCGGCGACGCGCGGCGGCGGGCGGCCGGCGGCGGGAGGAGCTCCGCGCTGCTGGGCGGCCGCCACCCAGCCACGGCAGCGCCGGAGCCGAGTGGCTGGCTGGCCGCCACACGTTCGCTGTCATCAGAGGCATGACCCATGCAAGAGCAAAGGGTGCGTCATCAGCTGGCTCAGCTGGCTGGTTGGCTCAGGTTAGCTGGCAGTGGCTGCGAGGATGTGAGAGTCTTGAGACGGACGGGAGAACCGAGGGTGTCGAGGGTGAGAAAACCGTGAAGACGCGTGTAGCGCAGGCCAGCGCAGCCGCGGGGTCGGCGGTGAAGCCCTTGGCGAGCTCAGCATGAGGCGGCTCGCTGGCCGTTCGCGGCCGACCTGGGTGACGTGCAGCGGCTGCGCCACGCAGGCTGCGGCTAGGCTAGCCGGCCAGGGCGGCTTGAGCCAGCGGTTCCTTGACTACAGTAGGCTTGTGTGGAAGTTGTCTGAGGCTGCTGCCAAACACCCGGGGCTGCCAGTGTGGTTCACCTGGCTGCAGTGACTGGCCTCCGTCTGGCATGAGTGGCACGAGTGGCCTCAACACCTTGCCGTGTGGCTCCAACACCTTGGAGCAACGCTGGACCCGAGAGTGCGGGCCCGCGAAGTTCGATGGTGTTGGTGTTCGAGTGATGACACGCCCGGGAGCCACTCATCGCACGCTCTGACTGTGGCTCAGGCTCAGGCTCAGCCACTCATCTGACTAGCTCATATGACTCTCCAGCTCACGAGATCAGCGAGATCAGGCTTCGTTTGGTGTGCCTTGGTGTGTTGAGATCTCTCAAGCCAGTCAGAGATCTCTTGGACAGTGGACATCCTCTGGCTCGCGAAACGCAAACTCAACGACAAGCCTCTCTGATCAGAACTTCGCCGCGCGAAATACACCTTTTCAAATTCGAATGCGAGGCGAGGCTCTTGTTCAAGAGTCACGCTCTTGCTCTTGCTCCGTTACACAAGGGAAACACCTGCTTCAAGGGGAACAATGCTTCGTGCCCACCTTTTCTTCGCGCCCAGATGATGAGAGACACATGTCTTCGCTCTTCTTTCCTTGCATCACGGTTCGCCGCGGCCTGCCGTCTCGCTTTCTTTAGCCAAGTCTTGTCTCTCCGCCTTCATCTTGCAACACGCGCAAATCCTTGCCCGCACCGGCAGGCCGAGGCTGGCACATTACTTTTGCTCGCCCACGCCCGCGCCCGCGTCCGCGCCCGCGCCCGCTGACTTGCTAGCTAGCTAATTCGTAAAGTTTGAGCGAGCAAGGCCAGCTCGTCGCATGTGTACTCGGACAGCAACCGTTGAACGGCACTGGGCTTGGCGCGCTCCGCCGTCTCGGACTCCGTCGCTGTCTCCGAGTCGCTCCAACACGAGCAACGCGCGCGGCAGACAGACCGGAGAGGCCGGACGCGGCGAGGACGCGGCGAGGACGCGGCGAGGACGCGGCGAGGACGCGGCGAGGGGCGGCGCGCGCGCGCGCGGCGGCAGCATGGTGCTGGCGGCGGCGGACGCGGAGCGCGAGATCGAGGCGCTGCAGGAGCTGGGCCTGGAGGACGTGGGCGGCGCCGCGTGGATGGCGCAGCACGTGCGCCTGCAGCAGCTCAACCTGCAGGCGCACGCGAGCGTGCAGCGCAACGAGGAGAACTTCGTGCTGGAGGGGCTGGTGACGCACGATAAGCTGCGCGTGCTGGTGCACGAGCTCGTGGTGGTGGAGGCGTGGCGCGAGCGCGTGCTGGCGGACGACAAGGTGCGCCGGCGGCTGGCCGAGGACCACGCCATCCGCGGCTACCACGTGGCCTTTCACGAGGCGACGCTGTGCAACCTGCTCGAGGTGGTGCTCTACCACGACTACGCGGCGCAGGCCTGCGGCGACCTCATTTTGGAGCTCATCGACTATTGCTGCCGGCGCGTGCGCTGGCTGTGCGAGGAGGCGCTGCGCGAGGACGGCGCCGAGGCCGCGGGGGCGGACCTCGACGCGGCGCCGGTGGACGTGGAGTCCCCCGAGGGCCGTCTGCGCGACTTTGAGCGCCAGCTGCGTGAGGTGGCCTGGCGCTGCGCCGTGGCCGCCGTCGCCGTGCTGCGCTACATCTGCGAGCATGTCGTGCAGCTCCCGCTCAGCGCCATGTCGCGCCTGCTCGACACCCACGACGTGCCCTGCCTCATCGTGCCGCTCATCGAGAACCCGCCCTGGACGCGCCGCAACAGCCAGGGCCAGTGGGAGAAGCTCAAGGACCACCAGTGGGCGCGCGTTGACCCACAGGACCTCCTCCTGCTCACGCCGCTCGAGGCGCAGCCCTGGCTCGTTCTCTTCAACCTGCTCTGCGAGGGCGAGGTGCGCAAGCGCTACCACTTCCACTCCTTCCGCAAGGACTCGCTGCTGCGCGTGCGCAAGTACCTCAACCAGACGCTGCTCGACCAGCTCCCCGTGCTTGCCGACCTGCAGCGCACCTTTGACGAGCTCACCATCATGGACGCGCCGCCCGCTACCTCTGCCGGCTCGCTCGTGCTCGAGCAGGTCGCCGAGGTGCGCGAGCGCCTCCTATCCCGCACCGACTGGGCTGCGCAGGTACGCCACGCCCTCGACAACGTATTCGCTGGCAAGGAGTCCCACGAGGACCCGCTCGTGCGCCGTCTCGCTGGCCTCTACAACGAGGACGCTGTCGAGGACCTCCTCACCCACCGCCTCCTCACAGAGGACATCGACGCCGAGACGGGCGCGCCGGCCGACGAGGCTGCTACAGATGCCGCGCAGCCGCCCGCGGCGCCCAAGGCCATCGCGCCTCGCGAGGCCGTTCTCGAGCTTCAGTCTGGCCTGGAGCTGCGCCTCGCCCCGCTCGCGGACCAGGGCACGGACCAGGCCACCTCCAAGGGCCGTTTTCTCCGCTTCCAAATGGTGCCTTTTGACCAGGAGAACAAGGCAGCCAACGCCAGCGCCGCGGCGCTCGACGTTGCCCTCCCGCTCGCCGACTCCCTCATGCTCAAGATGGTCGTGCGCCGCTCGCGCGGCGACGACATTACCATCTTTTCCAAGTCCCTGCCTGCCGCTGACCTGCTCGCCGTGCCGGAGACTTGGGTCAAGCTCGGCGCCCTTAAGCACGGTGCGGTCGCACAGGTCCAGTGTCATCAGCCCGCGGCCGATGAAGACCTCCGTCTCGGCGCTGTCTTTCTCTCACTCGCTCAGGACGAAACTCCATGATGAACCATTTGTGCACACCTTCTGAACTCGATCGATCTCACAGTCAATGCCAACTTGAATGAAAGGCCGAAGCGTTGCCGCCGCCATCCCTCACGGCACTCCAAAGCACTCCAAAAGTAACGAGGCGATCGGGAAGTGAAAACGATGCAAAGGCTCTTTTGCGACCTCTACAAGCCGGCAGCTTTCCTGCGTGACAAATAGAACAGCCACCGACGCGAGCGCGAACACGAGCATGTGCATGAGGAGTGAGGAGCAGATGCCCGAGCGTGAAATGGAGACCTTGTGCAAGAGCGAAATAAGCATGGCCTCGGAGTAAATGACGAGATAGAGAAGAAGCTGTTGCAGGTCAAAGGGCGTCAAGGCTGGAGCAGGACGAGCATCTTCAAAGCTCTAAGAGCGCCGCAAGGACGCGCATCTTCAACGCTCTAAGAGCGCCGCAAGGCTAGTTGTTCACCAGTGCAAGTCGCTCGTCGTCGCAAGGCATCGTCGCTTGTCATTGCAAGTCACATCGTGACGTCGAGGCCTCGGCAAGTCAATTGACACCGTCGAGTCCGTCTCCTCCATCGCCTGCAGCCTTCTCAGCTCTTCGCCCGGCCGTCAGCTCCTCGTCGTCCTGCTCTTCCTCTTCCTCTTCCTCGTCCTCGTCCTCTTCCTCGCCCTTCTTGTCCTCGTCGTCCTGCTCGTCCTGCTCGTCCTGCTGTTCCTGCTCGTCCTGCTCGTGCTCTTCGCCGTGCTGTTCGTCCTGCTCGTCGTCCTCGCCGTCCTCGTCGTCCTCGTCCCGCTCGTTCTCCGCGTCTTCGCGCCTCGCGGCGGCGGCGGCGCCCGCGCGCTTGGCCGCCTGCTGGCCGCCGCGAGCCCGTCCCGGCGCGCGGGCGCGGGCGCGGGCGCGGGCGCGGCGCGGGGCGCGCGGGCGGCGCGGAGCGGAGGCCGCGGCGCGTCCGCCTCGGCACGCGGCCGCGCGCGCCGCGCGGGCGCGGAGGCGGGCGGCAGGGGGGCGGCCCGGCATGGCGGAAGGCGGGCCGCGGCGCAGGGCGGCAAACCCGGTCGCGCGAGGAGCGCGGCGCGGCGACGGCGAGGAGCGCGGCGGCGGCGGCGGCGGCGGCGGCGGCGAGAGCGGCGGCAGCGGAGGCAGCAGCGGCGAGCAGCGGTGGACGACGACGGGGCCGCGGCTCCTGCGCGACGCGCGGCGAGAGTTCACGAGCGGGACCGCGAGGAGACCGCGCACGCGCCCGCCGCCCGCGAAGCACCGCGGCGGCGCGAAGGCGGCGGCAACGGCGGCGCGCGCGACGCGCGCGACGCGGAGAGGGCCCCGCGCGCACAAGGGCGCGCCCCCAGCGCCGGCAGTCCCAGCCTTGGACGAGACTCCACGTGGGGCGGTCGCAAGGGTGGCGGCGGCGCGTGCAGCGCCTGCTCTGCCGGCGCCGTGTACTCATACTCCATGAACGGCGCCCTTAGCATCCCGTCCGCGCGTCAGGCGCGGCAGTCCGGCTCGCAGCAGGTGCAGCAGACGGCCGAGCACCCGCCGCAGGCACGGGCGCAGATGCAGCATCAGCAGGATGACGCGAGCCATGGTCCACCGTCGTCGCAACAGACGCAGACAGTGCTGCATCTCCCGCAGCACGCGCCGAGCGAGCAACAGCTCGTGCAGCCGCCGCAGCACCCGCACGTGCCCGGGGCGCGCTCGCTGGCCTTGCACCCCACCACGTCGGCGCCGCAGGAACCTTCAAACTCGCAGCAGCAGCAGAACCACCAGCAGCAGCAGAACCAGCAGAACCAGCAGCAGCAGCAGAACCAGGGCGGAGGCCAGCACGGGGTGGACCCGCAGGCTGCGGCGACAGCAGTGGCGGCTGCGGCTGCGGCCGCCGCCGCCGCGGACCCGGACCACGAGGCGGTCGCGAGCGCCGTGCTGACGTCGGGCAAGGCGAGCCCGGCGCAAAAGTCGTTCTGGCAGGCCATCACGGTGGGTGATCTGGACACGGTCAAGTGCCTGCTGGAGCACCGCGACATCAACATCAACATGTACGACATGGACGGCGAGCAGCGGCAGGGCGGCACGGCGCTGCACCTTGCGATTCTGGAAATGCCGACGTGGAAGGGGTCTGAGGGCCGCAACGGCATCCAGACGGCCGCCTTTGTAAAGGACTTCATCACCACGCTGCTCGAGTATGGCGCGGACATCGAGAAGGTGTGCCGATACAAGGGCGAGTGGTACCTGCAGACGGCGGCCGGCAAGACCAAGTCGTTCTTCCCGGAGGGCTACGACTCCCTGGGACTCGTGCTGCAATTCATCGAGATCACGCGCGGCGCTGAGGTCATCGCGAATGACGTCACGAAGCGGCTGGAGCTGATCCGCGACCTCTTGCTGGAGCACATCAACCGGCAGGACCACAAGGCGCGCGACCTCGCGCTCAAGTCGTACCAGCCGCAGTTGTCAAACGCGCTGGTCGCGCTCTACCAGTCCGAAAAGTATACGGACGTGGAGCTTCACTGCGAGGGCCGTGTCTTCAAGGTGCACCGTGTGGTCCTGGCTGCGCGCAGCGTCGTCTTCGACGCCATGTTCAGCTCGAGTCTGCGCGAATCGCGCAACAACGTCGTTGTCGTCAAGGAGGTCGACCCGGACGCCCTGCACGCCTTCGTGCACTTTATGTACACAGACTCTATCGAGCCCTCTCAGCTCCATCTGGCGTCCGACTTGCTCGTGCTGGCCAACCGTTACGACGTGCAGAGCCTCAAGAGCCTCTGCACCGTCACGCTCACGCGAGGGCTCTCGGTGCACAATGCGGCAAGCGTGCTCAGCATCGCCGACGCCTCGCACGCGCCCGAGCTTAAGCGCCACGCGCTGCACTTTATCTCTGAGAACATCAAGGTCATCTCGGAGGTCTCGGACGACTACGCGCGCCTCGACGCAAACCTCATGCGCGAGATCCTCGACTCTGTCGTCGACCTCAGCCACCCGCCCAAGAAGCGCCCGCGCACGGCACGGCATAACCCGTCGCGCCTGCACTTTCTGCAGGGCTTGCACAGCCCGGCGCAGCCCCCGCTTCTCGTCGCGAACCGCGTGGCTTCGGCCCAGCCTCACGCCGCCCCCACAGCTGCGTCCTCCGCCGCATCGCAGCAGCCGCAGCAGCAGCAGCAGGCGCAGGCACAGGCGCAGTCGCAGCCTGCCGTCACTTCGGTCGTCTCGCTTGTACGCGACTCGAGCGGGCTCGTCTCCTCGGCGCCGGTGCGCAGCGCGCCTTTTCTGCAAACTGCGAGGCCTCCGGCTGCTGACGTCGCCACCACCTCGTCGTCGTCCTCTTCCTCGTCGTCGTCCTCTTCGAGCTCTTCGTCCTCCAGCTCGTCCTCCTCGTCCTCCTCCTCTAGCCCTGCGTCCTCCTCGACCTCCAACGAGGCCGCGTCTGCGCCGCCTGCACCGGCGCACGTCACGCGTGCCACGTCGGCGGCATCCGGGGGGGGCGAGAACGCGGAGACGGCCACAGCGGCGTGCCGAGGCCCATGAGGAGAGGACGCCGTGCCGCGCGCCCTCGCACAGTAACTGGTACAGGTACTCTAGCCTAACTCTAAAAGAACAAAACGAACCTTCAAGAGACCAAGGCTTCCTGGGGCAGAGACGTGCAGCCAGCGAGCAGTTGGAGACGAGACTACGAGATACTGTTACTGTTTTCTGCACATTGCGACAGCGCTCATGGGAAAAGACATCAGAAAAGGGAGAGGTGGGGGGAACGAGAGAGAGAGAGAGAGAGAGAGAGAGAGAGAAAAGAAACAGAAGAGAGGAGGCCAGCACCCACCCACCATGCACTTTGCTTGCACGACTTGCACAACTTTGCTTGCACTGCTTGCTGGCCTCGTTATCGCTCGCAGGTCTTCTCTCTCGGAAAACCACTGGTGTCATGTCATCAGTCTGCTGCAGCGCCTTTGCTCATTCGAGATTTCATTCGTCACATCGCGCAGCTGTGCAGCAGCCAGGCCATGAGCAGCAGCAGTGCAACACGCAGCGAGCAGCAATTCACAGTCAGATCTCCAGTTCGTCGCCTCGGCAATGGTCGCGTGGCGCACCTCACATGTCCTCCAGTTCGAGGGAGAACTGGCCACCACAGTCGTCGTCGTGCGCGGCGGCAGCGGCGTCCTCGGCTGCCTGCGCCTCCGCGGAGCGCGTGTCCTGCACGCCGTGCGTGTAGTGAGGAAGGTGGAGGTGGTGCGCGTGTGCGTGATGCACGGCGGCATCGGAGCCGGCGCCGACGCCGGCGCTGATGCCGCCGGGCGGGCGGTCCAGCGCGGAGCGCGTGAGGGAGAGAGAATGGCGCGCACTACCGTAGCTGCCGAGGCCGGCGCTTAGGAGGCTGTGGGGCGATTCGGCCGGCATGGCGTCCGGGTCGGTGTAGCTGAAGCCGCTAAAGGCGCGCTCCATGAAGCTGGACGGGTACAGCGGCGAGGCGGCCATCATCTCGTCGCGCATGCTGACGGGCGAGGTGGAAGAGCCTGGCGCGAGCGGCGGGCGCGAGCCCGGGCTGACGCGCGTCATCTTGGCGTTGCCCGAGTCAAAGGGCAGCTGCGTGTAGACCTCGTCGAAATAGATCTTGCCGTGCTCCGGCTTCCAGGGCGCAGGCACGGCCTTGGCCAAGACGGCGTCCAGGTCGATGTCGGAGAAGAAAGCGTGCGACTTGATGGCCTCGACTGGGCCGGAGCCCAGGCGCATGCGCGGGTCCTTTTGCAGCAGGCCGCGGATGAGGCTCTTGGACTCAGAGGACATGTGCAGCTTGCCCGGGTCGGGGAAGACGAGGTCACGGCGGCAGATGCCGTCGAACATCTCGTGGCGGTTCTTCGAGTACCAAGGCGGCAGGCTGGTGAGCATCTCGTAGAGCAGAATACCGAGGCTCCACCAGTCGACGGCCGTTCCGTGGCCGGTGCGGAAGAGCACCTCGGGCGCCAGGTACTCGGGCGTGCCACAAAAGGTGTCGGTGCCGTTGGTGTAGTCGCGAATGCCCTCCTTGGAGAGGCCGAAATCGGCCAGCATAATGTGGCCGTCGGCCGCAATGAGCACGTTCTCCGGCTTGAGGTCGCGGTAGACGATGTCGTATGAGTGCAGATGCTCGAGCGCCAGCACGAGCTCGACCGTGTAGAACTTGGCGCGTGCCTCGGAGAAGCGGCCGACGCGGGAGAGGTGAAAGTACAGCTCACCGCCGCTGCAAAAGTCCATGACCAGGTTGAGCGTGGTGGCTGTCCGAAAGGCGTACTTGAGCGAGACGATGAAGGGGTGATTTGATGTTTGGCCCAGCACGCTGCGCTCCGTCATGGTGTGCACCTGCTGCTTCTGCTTGATAATTTTCTGTGTGTCCAGCACCTTCATGGCGTACAGGCTGCCGCTGTCGGCGCGCAACTTGCTCTGCACAAGGATGACCTGCGCGAACGATCCGGTACCCAGCGTCATGATGCGTTTGAAGTCGCGATTGCTCACCTTGCGCATTGACATGCTGCGCGAGGCCGCCGCCACGGCCGCGTGCGGGTCTGCGGTTCCGGCTGCCGCGGCACCGGCCTGGCCCGCGCGCGCGCCGCGGCCCGAGGGCGACGCCATGGGCGCGCGCGGTGGCGCGGCGCCGTCACTAGCATCACTTGTCGCGCTGCTGCTACCGCTACTGTTGCCCAACTCGCCCTCGCTCTTGTCCACGAGGTGGTCTTGGACGAAGGTGTCCTTCTTCAGCGGCGACGCGCCGTTGAAGGTGAGCGAGGCCGGCAAAGGCCGCTTGTTGGTCGTCATCATGCTGGAGGGGACTTGAGCGCGAGACGAAAGGTCTTTGAACGGGGCGAGAGAGGCAGAGTACAACAACAACGATGCCCCGCCCCGCTCCGCTCCTTTGCTTTGCTTTGCGTTGCTTTGCTTTGCTTTGCTGCTGTCTGCTGCTCCTTCTGCTAGCCCGGGGCCACGACCTTCCGGCCGACGATCCGCACGGGTTCTTGGGGGGGCTGCCCGGGCGGGACACGCAAAAAAACTCTCCGCTCGCCAGCGAGCAGAGGGCGCGCCCGAGCGGCCTCAACTTCGGTTCTAGCTCCTCGCCGCCCGCTTACCTACGCGCGCCGCGGCGAGTTGATCTTCCGTTCGCCTCGCCCTCGAGCCGCTGCAGCGCCAGCGACCCGACCAGCGGTCGACCGCTTGCTCTGCGCCACCGCCGACTCTGCCTCGCCGTGCCTCCGCCGCGCGCGCTGCAGCCAGGCCAGGCCAGGCCAGGCCAGACCACCCGCGCTCGCCCTCGGCCGGCCGGCTGGCGCGCCTGCGCCCGCCCGCGACGCCTTGGCTGTCTGCTCGCCTGCCTGCCCGCCCGCCGTGGCGCGCCGCGCCGCGCCGCGCCGCGCTGCGTCCACCACCGCCTCGCCCCGCCGCCGAGGCGAGGTGAGGAAAACAGCTAGCTCGCAAGCCTCGCGCCTCGCCGGGTTGCGCGCGCCACGCTGCACACCGCGCCTCCCTTCCCGTTCGCGCCGCCGCAGCCGCCTCCTGCCGCCTCCTGCCTGCCTGCCTGCTGCCGGCCGCCGCCGCGCGCCGCCGCGCCGCGCGCCTCCGCGCCGCGCGCCCGGTTCCTGCCGCCGCGGCCCCGCCGCCAGTCGCGGCGCGACCCGCCCGATGCGGGAGCGATGGGATGCAGCCGCCGATGCCTGTAACCAGGATGGATGAACGGCGGGACCCGCGCCGCGGCGGTCCTGGTCCCGCGCGGAGCCGCGCCGCCCGCGCCGCGCCGCGCCGGGGGGAGGGGGCGGGTCGAGCCGCGCGCCGCCGCCGCCGCCGCGCCGCCGCCGCCGCCGCGAGCGGCCGAGCGGCCGGGCGCCGGGGAGTGGAGTTGTTGGCCGCCTGTCTTTTCAAACGGGGACGGCTGGCTGGCCTTGCCTCGGCTGCTGATGAGCGGAGGGACCGCCGCCCGCCGCCGCCGCCGCCGCCGCCGCCGCCGCCCGCGCGCCGCTCCGCCGCGCCGGCCGCCGCCGCCGCCGCGCCGCGCCGCCGCCGCCGCCGCCGCCGCCGCCGCGAGCGCGCCGACGCCTGAGCGAGCGATCGGGTTCTGCCAGAGGGTGGCAAGGCAAGGAAGGATAGGCGCAACGAAGTGCGGGTCTCGGCCAGCTCGCCGCCGCCGCCCCTCGCCGCCGCGCCGACGCGCCGCGCCGCCGCCGCGCCGCCGCGCGCCCGCCGCCGCGCGCCGCCGCGCCCGCGCCCGCCGCCGCCGCCCGCCGCCGCGCGCAGCCTCGCGCAGCCTCGCTCGCCTCGGCAGGGCGCGTCGACGAGTCCGGGTTCTGGGCCTCTTATTGACTCCGGTCCTGCAGGCCCTTCAAGTGAAGGCCCTGCGACTGGCCACGCCGGGCCCAGTCAGGTCACGCTCTCGGTGACGGGGCGGAGTCAAGCCCGGGGCTTGCGCTCGGCTCCAGTCGCGGGCCGGCCTGGCTCGCCTGGCCGCGCAGCCACGCCCGCCTGGCCGCATACGGTGAATGCGGAAGCGGGCCGGGAGCTGGCTGGCCGCCACCGCCCTTGCTCTGCCCTTGCTTGTACCTATGTATGTATCCACAGAACTGCGCGCGCTTGAAGCGCTGGCTGGCTGTCCGGGAAGCTCGCGCCGTCGAGGCTTGCGCGCTCGCACCATCAGCGCGGCGAGACTGCCGTGCTGCACCGTGCAGTGCTGCGCAGTGCAGTGCGGTGTGCGCGACTCTCGCGCCGACTGCCGCTGCGCGTGGGCCGCGCGGCCTTGAGCTTGACCGCTGGCGGCTGCAGGCGGCTGCAGGAAGCAAAGCCTACCATAACCAGCTGATCGGGCTGTACTAACGGACGCTCAGGCTGCCAGTGCCACTGTGCCAGGACGCAATCACCTGGCTGCTGGCGTCGCGACCCTGGCTGAGCCTTTGGCCGAAGTGCAGGCAGGGCCTCCTGCTCAGAGGCTTCTGCGGGCTTGGCCTGGGCCGCCGCCGGCCATCGATCAGGGCTGACAGTGAGCCATGTTGCATGCCGGACGCCCGCCTGCCGCTGATGCTGATGTGATGGGCCAAGGAAATGTGGTTACCGACGTCACAATCCCTCGACATGGCGCGCTGCTCGCTGTACCGGGCGCGGGGCCGCGCCTACTACTACAAGACGAGTGCCGCGACGTGCAGCGACGTCGTCACTGGCAAGAACCCGTCCAGGTGGCCGTGCACGCCCGTGCACCCACACCTCACGGACCTCACGGACCTCACGGCATGATGAAATGCGCAAATCTTTTGACTCAGACTCTTCTCATCTTCTTTACGCCGCGACAGAGGCTCCTTGGCCCAGGGCGAGGCGGGCGGCTGCTTCGGCCACGCAGCCGGCGGTGGCGGCGGCCGAGCGGCGCGGGAGGGCGCGCATGTGGCAGGGCGTGGCGTTGAAGGTAAGGTTGAGCGCAGGGTCCGGGGAAAAGTCCTCGTCAGGGACGTGGACGAAGTCGAAGGCGCGCACGAGGCGCACGAGCACCGACTTGATGGAGGTGAGCGCGAACGAGCGGCCCAGGCAGTTGCGGGGGCCGAGCGAGAAGGGCAGATAAGCCAGCTCGCGGCCTAGGACGACCAACTCGACCTTGAGCGGGCGGCCGTCGCGCTGCAGGCGGTCGAGCCAGCGCTCGGGCAAAAAGGCGTCCGGGTCCTCAAAGTTGTCCGGGTCGCGCTGCGTGAGCTGCGGCCACACGAAGATCTCCGTGCCAGCCGGCACGACCATGTCGTCGCCCAGGCGGATGTCTTCCAGCGCGCGCCGCGTGAAGAGCGCCGACGGGTACAGCCGGAGCGCCTCGGTGAGAATGGCGTCCAGGTACGGCAGGCGCTCCATATCCTGCAGCGTGAGGTCGCCGTCGCTGCCAAGTTCCGCGTCAAGCTCGGCGCGCAGCCGCTTCATCACGCCCGCTTCACAGGTGGCAAGCAGGTACAGCGCAAACGTGAGCAGGCTGGCCGTCGTGTCGTGGCCCGCAAAGGTCAGCGTGAGCATGTTGTCCATGATCTCCTCCGTCGTGAACGGCCGCTCTTCGCCCAGCTCCGTGTCCATCACCGCGCCAGTCAGCAGAACGTCCACCACGTCGCGCGGCTCGCGCAGCGCCTCGCTGCGCTCCGCCAGCTCGCGCCGCCGCGATTCGATGATGCGCGTGCACGTGTCGCGCACCGTCGTCATGGCCGCGTTGAACTCGCGGTTCACCGGCAGCGGCACCCACCGCGTCTCGTGCGCCATGGGCAAGAACACGCGCGTGTTGAGCGTGCCCAAAATCACCTCGAACGCCTCGTACAGCGGCGCGTCCTCGGGGCGACTCGCCTCCACGCTGCCAAAGGCGTGCGACATGGCGAAGTGGCCCAGGCTGTCCATGGCCAGCTTCATGAACTCCTCCGTCATGTCCACGGCCTTGTGCGGCCCGACCGCCGCCAGCTTCGCGATCAGCTTGTCCGTCGTCTCGTTCGCCTGCGGCACCACGCGCGCCATGGCACGATCCTTGAAGGCGTGGTCCAGTGCAGTGCGCTGCATGCGCCACTTGGCGCCCGACGAGCTCAGGGCGCCTTGGCCCACCAGCGCGCCAAACACCTCATAGCTCCGCCCCTTGACGAACTTGTGCTGGTTCTTGGCCGCCAGAATCTCGCGAATGTACTCCATCTTGTGCACCACCACCACATGCATATTGTGCCACGGCACGAGCCGGCTCAGCCACTCGCTCAGGTAGTGCGCCACCACCACGCCCTTGCGCCGAAGACCGTCATTGCGCCGCAGAGCGCGCCGCATGGCGCCCAGAATGCCCTTGCGAAAGTTATCCGGCGTCATCGCCTGCCCGCGCGGGATCACGTCCTCACCCACCAGCGTGCCCAGCACCCACCCCTCGTTCGCCGCCTCCGCCAGGCCCGGCAGCCGGTTGCACATGATCGCGCGCCGCCGCAGCTGCAGTAGAGGACGCACCACGAGCCGCCACAGCGCCACGGCCGCCGCACCGGCGCACAGCGCCGTCACTGCCGAAGGCTTGGTCGTGCGCATCGCAATCATTCTTCCTCGCTTGTTGAAGTTGAGATTCCTCAGGCAGGCGCTTGAGATCGATTCCTCGACCGCTCTTTTCTTCCCTTGCCTTTGCTCTTGCTCGCTGTTGCTGGTTTGCTGCTGCCGTCGTCGTGCTCGTCCCTGGCCCTGGCCCCGTGCTGCTCTGCTCGCGCGTCCCGTCCCAGCCATGGCGGCGTCGCGTCCCAGCCATGGCGGCGTCGCGTCCCAACCTGACGCCGCCGACGCCCAGGTATCAGAAGCGAGCGCATCCAACTTGCTCGTGCTAGCGCACAAAGTGGTGCGCGCGCGCTGGCTTGCTTGCTTGCTGTCTCCTGCTGCGCGCGATGCGCACGGGACCGCGCAGGGCAGGCGGAGTCAGAGTCACCGGGGTCTCGCGGCACCAACTCATGGATGCAAACTTGAAGTCCATGCCTTGTGTCATGCAGCGACGCTGCCAGCCTGACAGCGTCCTTTCCTTTTCCTCGCAATTTGCGACGCGGGGCGGCGCCGCCGAGCGACATGCGGCTTCACTGCCGGCCCCTGTCGCGCGCGAGCGCGCGCGAGCGCGCGCGAGCGCGCATATTCTCTCTTGCTCGCTCGCCTTCTTTGCAATAATGGCAATGGCATCTTGCAAAGAAAGACTCCAACGGAGTGCGACGGCCTTCGCACGCACATCAGCGCGCCAACCGCAGCGCACGATAGAATCGCCGCATGGCCAGCATGCCAAGGCACGTACGCTGCTCCCCGACGGAGCTCCCTCTTCAAGTTGTTCTGGTCGGTCACGGCGCCAAACTGTGAGTCCCTGATTTGCCCCCGGATTCGCCCCTGATTCTGGGTTGCGCTCGATGCCGTTGATGGGATGGAGTTGTCGTTCAAGGTCGAGGACGAGTCCCAGTGCGGGGCATCAGCTTTGTCGCCGCCGGCGCCGCGTGCGAGCCCAGAAAATCAGAGGCAAACGTCCTGACTGAGCTGCTTTGGGCTGGCACGATGGCGCGGGCGCTGGTGCTGGCGGCGGCGCTGGTGCTGGCGCTTGCAGCGGTGGCGACGGAGGCGCTGGCGGCGCCTTCCACGAGGAGGTGGTCCGCGTCGGACGGCTACGTGAACTTTGGCGCGGTGCTGGCCGAGTTTGCCGTGGGGGCGCGGCACCTGACGGAGGGCGTAGCCAAGTTCCAGCCGGCGCTGGACCTGGAGACCGAGGTGCGCGTGGAGCGCGCCAAGGCCGCCTTCGCGCGCCGCTTGCGAGACAGCTTCCGCGCGCGCTACCCGGAGCGCGCAGATCCTGACGTTAGCGCAGAGGAGGAGTACAGAGTGCTTCCGTACTTTGTC
Source organism: Thraustochytrium sp. TN22 (assembly GCA_013306675.1). Lineage (NCBI taxonomy): Eukaryota > Bigyra > Thraustochytrida > Thraustochytriidae > Thraustochytrium > Thraustochytrium sp. TN22. Next base: position 153,245 of record JABLUY010000022.1, on the reverse strand, counting down.
TCGCCCGATGTGGCACGCATCTTGCGCGCCGAGGGCTACGACCCGGCCATGAATGCGCCCGATGCGAAACCGGCCTCGGCGACCTCCTCGCGGCGCGAGCTCTTCGAGTTTCCTGTGCTCTGCGACGAGACCACCGGCGAGTGCACGACAGAGTGGGTGTGCTGGTCCATCTCGCTTGCGCTGGACGGCCTCAGCATGGAGGAGACCTGCAATCTGCTGGAAAAGATCCAGACCATCGCGGACGGGACGTGGACCTTGGACGACTGGCTGAGCGAGATCCCGAGCTTCATTGGGCTCATCAAGGACCTCGACGGCATCGCTGGGATCATCTCCACCAAGGCTTGCGCCAAGACGGCCACAGCACTCGACGTCTACTCTGCATACGGCGACGACGCCGTCTTTTACTACCCCAAAGGCATCTGTCTCAGCAAGGACGCATTTCGCGGCTGCATGGTGGAGCTCATCGTCGTCGTGTCCTTTCCGCTCGTGGATCAGATCCAGGGCTTCTTGACCGACGACGTGGTCGACATCCTCAAGCAGATCAAATCGCTTCTTTCGAGCATCTACCAGAACATTCCCACGGTCTGCGCTGGCCTCAAGGCCATCGGTGCCCTTGGCGACGGCTCCGTGACCAGCTTTTTGGAAGACTGGGAGTCGCTCTTTGAGCTGGTCCCGGGCTCCTCCAAAACACGCATCGAAATGCTCCTCAACGTTGTCGCGGTCGTCACCTCCTGGGATCTCATCAGCGACTACCTGCCGTCCATTCCTGAGGGCTGCGCGTCCCCGCTGGGCCGTGCCGCCCAGCAGGCATACGCGTCCGTCTTTGGCGACAGCGCCGTGGCCACCGACCAGGTGCCCTCCGCCATCTGCGAGGCTCTCGGCGGCTCGCATGTCATTGACTGCATCACGCTCATCGCTCAAAACATCGACGACGTCGAGTGGATGGCGTCTGCGCTGGGCAACGGCCACTTGCATGAGCTTGGCGAGACCGTCATACCCTCGCTCTGCGACGCGCTCGAGGACGTTCAGACCGTCACGCCGACCACCGTGCTGCAACAGCTCCCTATGCTGCTCCGCGTCTACAAAAGCCTCGACCTCGATGCGCTCTCCTCCGTGCTGCCTGGTGTGCACGAGGCGCTCGTGGACTGCGGCGAGGATTTTGCCCTGCTGGCGGAGAATATCGAGGCCACGCTCGATGACACCACCAAGATGATGCAGCTCATCTGCAGCGCTGACGTCAACGGCAATGCGTGCTTCGTCAAGCTCTCCGACGGCATCGACCAGCTCGGCGTTGCGGCTGATACCCTCGGCCAGGGCACGCTCAAGACACTCGTCACCTCCACGCTGCCGGGCGCCTGCGACCTCACGCTCGACCTGCTCGAGGCGGACTCCCTTGACGTCGCCACAGTGCTGGCCCGCCTCCCCGGCCTGGTCGAGTGGTACGCTGCCACCAGCGACATCCCTGCGCTCGCACCCTATGCACCGGAGTGGCCCGACGAGGCTTGCAGCGAGAACGTCATCAACACCGTCTCCGTGAGTCTGCAGGAGGCCGTGGCCAGCCTCAGCACGCTCCCAGAGAACATATGCGTGCTCGCATCCGGCGACCCGCAGGCCTGCATGCTGGCCATCGGCGCGGCGCTTGAGGAAAGCGACATTGTGCAGTCGCTCTTTGTCTCCTCCGTTGCCGGCGATGGGCCGGCCGCCACCTTCAAGGCGCTCTTCGAGGACGCCTTTCCGCAGCTCTGTACGGCGATCGACGGCGTCAGCTTTGAGGTCGACGACCTCATCCGCGCGCTGCCCACCGTGCTCGCCACGGTCACCGCACTCGACATCGTGCCCCTACGCGAGGAGCTCCCGGCGCTCCACGCGCTGCTCACCGACCAGGTCTGCGCCGCAGAGTTCCAGGCCGACCTGAACTGGATCGCCGACATCGTCGCGGGCCAGGACGATGACACGGTCAACCACATCTGCACCGGCGTCGCTGACAGCGCCTGCCTCATCCAGCTCTCGCGCGTCATGGACCAGTTCGACTTCGTGCGCGAGCAGATTGGCAAGGCGACGCTCGAGCTCGTCGTCGACGAGCTCGTACCGGACGCCTGTGCCGCGCTCACCAGTAGCGCGCAGGACTTCTCGGTCGAGACTATCGTGACGTCTCTGCCCACCTTGCTCCAAGCGCTCGACCGCCTCACCGAGCAGACCGTTGAGGGTGAGGATGCGGACGCGGCGACCGCCGTCTACCCGCTCCAGGCGTACCTGCCGCAAATTCCACGCAACGAGACGTGCCGCGCTGGCTTTCAGACCATTGCCAGCAACCTCGTTGCCTTTGTCTATGACGAGGAGGCCACCTTCTCCCAGCTCGTCACACAAATGTGCACCACCTGGCCTGCGGCTGGCTACTACGAGTGTCTTGTTGCGCTCGGCAACGAGATTGACCAGGTGCCGCTGCTGCAGGACCTCCTCGGCGCGCAGGGCGTCGTGCAGGCCATCCCGCAGACGATTCTGCCGAGCGCCTGCGCCATCCTTGCGCCAGGCGAGTCCCTCGTGGACTCCACGAGCGTCATCATTGACAAGCTCCCAGAGATCCTCGAGTGGTACGCCGGCCTGCAGCCCAACGAGCTCCTGCCCACCTTCATCAAGTCGTACCTACCACCCTTCCCTTCGGAAAACTGCTCCTCGGCCGTTTTGGCTGGCTTGCAGTCGCACCTGCAAGTCGTCGTCGGTGAGCCCTCGCAGGCGCTCTCTGTGCTCTGCGATCAGCTCGCGGGCGCGGAGCTCAATTGCCTGCTCTCCGTCAGCGACGGCATCGACCAGGCGGACGCGCTAAAGACCGCGCTCGGCCTGCCCGACGGCTTCCTGCGCTCCATCCTTGAGACCGACATCCCGAACGCGTGCTCCATCATCGGGAGCGACCTGAGCAATGTGGACCTGAGCAACCTGGTTGCCAAGATTCCCGAGATCCTGCACCTGCTCACCAACCTCAAGCAGACCACGCCCGAGTTTCTTGCGCAGTACATTCCAGTCATCCCGCACGAGGCCTGTGACGCGCACTACGTGAGCGCCTCGGCGCGCTTCGCCGCCAACCTGCAACCGCTCGCGGTCTGCGAGCTGTCGGCGGATGAGGCCGAATGCATAAGCCTCCTCGGCGACAGCATCGATGAGGTCACCATCTTGCGCGACCTCATTGGTGGCTCCGGTCTTGTGCGCTACGCCATCACCGTCGTACGCACCGAGGCGTGCGACGCCTTGGACCACCTCACGGACTTTCAGCTCGTATTGCTGGCCGACCAAATTCCAACCGCGCTCGCCATTCTGAACCACCTCAACAACTTCACGCTCATCGACCCGTACATTCCGGATGTGCCCACCACGTGCGAGGACCAAATTCCGGCAGTGTCCTCGAGTCTCGCGCTGGCGGTCGAGCAATCCGAAGAAGAGGACAGCGGGACCTCGCTTGAGGAGGCCGTCGCAGGCGTTCTGTGCGCCGTCTCGGACGACGCCAAGACCTGCCTCGCGGATCTCGGCTACAGCCTGGCGGAGGTTGACTGGATCGCCGGCATCGTGCCAGAGACGCACGCCATCGCGCTTGACCTACTCAAGCTTCTCCCGCTCATCTGCGCGCTGCTCGACGACCAGTCGGCTTCCGTGCAAGCCGACGAGGTACTCACCTTTTTGCCCACGGCCGTCTCGCTCTTCGATTCGCTGCGCGCTGTCTCCTTCGTACAGCCGTACCTGCCCACGGTCGACGACGCTTGCATGGCGCGCTACCACACGCTGGCCGCAGAGCTCTCCCCGGTTGGCGTCACCGGCGTCCCGGCCGTGCTCTGCGCCATGCCAGACGAGACGCAGACTTGCTTCCGGGAGATCTCCTGGACTGCCGTGATCCCAGATGGCCTCGTGTCGCAGGTCGTTGACACGCTGCCCACGGCCTGCGCGGTGGCGACCGACCTCGGTGAGCTCGACCTCGACTCGGTCCTCGTCAGCATCCCGCACGTGCTGGATCTGCTCGCGAAATTGAACCAGATCGATGCACTCAGCGCCTACGTCCCGGACGTCGACGAGACTTGTACGGCCGTCTTCAAGACCTCGCTGGTGCCCCGCTTCGTGGACCAGGACGTCGTCGCCGGCGTCTGCGGTATCACAAGCGACGAGCAGACCTGTGTGTACGCGCTGCTCGACAATGTGCTGGACATCTCGCTCATCGCAGATCTGGCCAGGTCGCAGCTTCAGGTGGACGACCCGGAGAGCCTCAAGGTGCTGATACGCGCGCTCTTTGCCTCGCTGCCGAGCGCCTGCGGGGTCATCGAGGGCGTCGACGTTCTGGACAACGTCTTCCTCGCTCTCGACGACCTCCTCGACGTCCTCGTGCAGCTGCGCGAGTTTAAGGTCTTCGCCAGCGTCATCCCGGTCGTCGACGATTCCTGCGCCTCCGAGTACCACGTGGTCCTCGCCCGCGTGCGCAATGCCACGCTGGCGAACGAGGACAACCTTGCACTGCTCCCGAGCGCCATCTGCGGGGTGGTCCTGGACGACGCTGTCCTCGGTGACTGCTTGCTGGACCTTGGCGCCCAGATCGACGCGAGCCCGCTCCTCGGCAGCCTCGACGTGGACCTCCCGGTTGAGGACATTTTGCGAGTCTTCATCGACAAGGTACTGCCGCGTGTCTGCAGCATCATAGACCACGTGCTGGACGCGAGCGGTAACGTCAACGTGACGCGCGCCATCCTGAGCATCCCGGAGGTTGCAATGGTCTATGCCGACACCGCAGAGGCCGCCGGCTCGGCATTGCTGCCGGCCTTCCCTTCCGACACGTGCACACAGCCGGTGCTGAGCAGCGTGGCGTCCGCCATCGACCAGGGCGACGTGCTCGGCCTCTTGTGCGGCGGCCTCGGCACGGACGAGCGTGCTTGCGTGCGCAGCCTGGGCGCCACGCTTGATGAGATATCCATTTTGCGCGCCATGCTCGGCCGCGAGGGTCTCATCACCGAGCTTCTGGGCGACCCGCTCGACGCCGCCTGCGCCGCTCTCGCCTACGACACCGGGGTCGACATCACCAGCATCCTCGGCCATATTGACACCATCTTGTACTCCATCGACCTGGCACGCACGCTCGGGCCAAGCTTCCTGGAGGACTACCTTCCGCAGATCCCGGGCGGCAACTGCTCTGCAGTTTCGTTTCCGCGCATCAGCGTGCTCTTCGAGGACTTTCGCGTCGAGAAGCTCTGCCTCATGGCCGCGGCGGATCGCGAGTGCGTGGCGCAACTTGGGGACAATCTCGAGGAGACGCCCCTGTTGCGCGAGCTCCTGTACGGCGACCTCGAAGTGAAAGCGTCCAACGTATCGCTCGTGCGCCGCGTTATGGAGGCCCTCCCTGAGACGCTTTGCTTGGCCATGGATGACCTGGGCGACATCAACTTCAGCGGTGTCATCGAGGCGCTCCCCGCCGCCTTTTCGCTACTGCGCGGCCTGCACGACTATCCGGCACTGCGCGCCTACGTGCCATGGGTGCCCAACACGTGCTTGAGTAGCGTCCAGGGCTTCGTTGCACGCCTGCAGGGCGAGAGCGACCCGCTGGCCGCGGTCTGTGGGCTCACTGATCCCGAGACGGCCTGCGTTGTGGGGCTTGGCGCCTCCATGGACCAAACCAACCTGACCACGGGCGTCGAGGATCTGCTCGAGGCTGCCATGGGCCTCGTTCCGACGGTGTGCGAGCTGCTGGGCTCCACCACGCTCGAGGTCGAGGCGGTCCTGCAGCGACTCCCGCAGCTACTCGTTCTTTTTGAGAAGCTCGACGTCGTCGCGCGAGGCCTCGGGTTCTACTCGACTGAGGTCGGTTCCACCTGTCACACCGCGCTGCAGGCCCTGGCGACCCGCCTGAGCGAGAGTGAGGTCGGCCTGCTCCCTGCAACACTATGCGCCGCACCGGCGTCCGACTTTACCTGCCTGCGCAAGGCGTCCACTGCAATTGAGCAGCTTCCCTTTGTGCGCGACATGCTCGCGAGTGGCCTGCTAGCCAACGTCTTTACGCTTTTCGAGACGCACGCGTGCCTGCTACTTACCGAATCCGAAGACGTGGACTACCTGGGCTTCGTCACGGCGCTGCCGCAGCTCGTGGAGATTATCCAGCAGCTGCGCGAGATGTCCTTTCTCGAGCCCTACGTGCCGGTCTTCAGCGACGAGTGCGCGGCGCTCTTTGCGGGCAGCATTGCCACCAAACTGGAGAACGGTGTTGCCGAAGCCAAGACGCTCGGCCTCGTGAATCTGGTCGGCTCGTTGGACCTGTCCGGTCTTACTGGCATTCTATGCGCGTACACGGCAGAGGAGGCGCAGTGTTTCCGCGACGTGTCGCACGCCATCGTGGCCATCCCGCTGTTGGACGGCGTGTCCGCCTCGCTGGCGCCCAACTACACCTTGACGGGCATGGTGGAGAGCGCCTTTGACATTCGCGAGTACGCCTGCTCGCTGTTCGACAACATCGCTCAACTCTCGGCCGATTCGCTCATGTACTCTATCAGTGACATTCTGCACATTGTGGACGAGCTCAACGCCTTCCCCGTCATTGGCGAGTACGTGCCGACCCTTGGCGACAGCTGCCTCGCCACGGTGGATAAGATCACCGATGGCCTCGGCGTGGGCGGCTCCAGCCCAGTGGCGACGGTTTGTGAGTTGTCTCCCGAGGAGAAGGCCTGCCTGGTGTACATTGCGGCCCAGCTCGACACGATCGCCGAGGTGCGCACGGTGTTCGTTCTGGCCACCAACGCCGCGTACACGTCCATCGAGGCATACGTGCGCGCACTGGTCTTTGACGTCTTGGAAAACGCCTGTGGGCTCATGATGGACGTGGCTACGGGCATGGAGGGCCTCAACCTCGCCGAGTTCGTCTTTCAGATCCCGAACTTTGTCGCGGCCCTGCGCACCGTCAAGACGCTGCCGTTTGTGAACGCACTTGCGCCGCAGGTGAGCGACACCTGTCTCACCGAGCTGGAGAGTGTTGTGCCGGTGAGCGAGGAGCGCACCAGCGAGATCGACGGTGTCAGCTTCGTGTGCGAGTCGTCCCAGGAGGTGCGAGACTGCGTGCAGGAACTCAACGACGCGCTGGAGGCCGTCGATTACATTGGAGAGCACATTCCGGATGGCGTGGTGGCCGCCTTTCTGGCTAGCCTTGACTCGGGCTGCAAGCTCTTCAGCAGCGACGAGGTGGATCAGGAGGCCTTTCTGCGCGACGACGTCCCAGTTCTCATGCGCACGGCAGGTATCGTCGCGGGGGTGACCGACGCATGCCTACTGCCGCAGGCTGAGACGGACATTTGTACGCTCAGCGACGACTGCGTGCTGGAGTTTTTCACGAAGGTGTCTGCGCTGCCTCTTGTGGGCAAGTTTGTTCCATCCTGGGCCTCGGACGCCCTCGTGGACCTGTGCGCGCTGCAGTCCGGCGAAACGACGATTGCGTACTTCCTCGAGAAGCACCTGGAGTCCATCATCGCGTCGGTGTTTGACAGCAACAACCTGGGCAATCACACGTGCGCGTCCAAGAACATCGACACGGCCACGCCGGCGGCGATCTGCAGCAGCCTCGGATCCGAGTGCGTGCAGCTTCTGGCGGACAGCCTCCCGAGCATCACACCAGACGGCATGGGCGAGCTGCTGGTCACGGGCTGCTCGGTCCTGGCGACCGAGGACGGCACGATCGAAGCGGTGCTTCCGTACCTCGGGTCGCTCATGGACATTCTCTCGTTTGTTCTTGGCTATCCATCGGACACGTGCGCGGCGCAGCTCAAGGAGAGCGTATTCGTGGACGACTTCAACGCTGAGAACTTTTGCTATGGCCTGACGTCCGAGTGCACAACAGAGGTCGTCAAGACGCTGAGTAAGCTGCCCTTCATCGGCGAGTACCTGCCGACCGGGACGGACCAGCTGGTGGGCGCGCTGTGCGCCGTGATGAAGGACGCAGACTCGTTGCCCTCGCTCATGGAGCATATTCCGACGCTGCTGAACCTTTTGGGGCGCATCTTCCTGGATGACCAGTTTGGCCTGGACAACGATTGTCAGACGCAGATCCGTACTTACGTGGTGGACCCTCGGTCGGGCGAGGTCAAGGTCCGCAACCTGTGTATCCTGGACAGCACGTGCACGCAGAACGCCATTGACTCGCTGCAGCAGCTGCCGCTCGTGGGCAAATATGTGCCGGGGACGGCGGTAAGCATCCTGGAAGACGCCTGCGTCCTGCAGTCCGCCACGGAGGGAAGCGACTACCTGGAAATCACGCCGGAGGCCGGCAGCGCCTTTGTGCGCCTCCTGCCCAAAGTGTTGGACCTGCTGGGCCGCGTTCTGGGGGATACGCCCGCGCCGGGTGAGCAAGGCACCGACGAACGCCTGCTCGCCGAGGAGACGGGCTCCTCTGCGTCCAGCCCGGGCTGCGGAACCATGCTGGTAGCCTACGCTGACGCGCACAGCGATGCCTTCCGCATGGGCGCGCTGTGCGCGGACGTGACGCCGGCGTGTGTGCAATACGCGTGCTCGCAGCTGGCGACGCTGCCCGTCATCAACGAGTTCATGCACCCGCGTACGGGCGAGGTGCTGGGCACGACCTGCGCCATCATGAACGCGACCTCGCGCGAGGCGGCGCTGGGCCGCATCCCGCAACTTATGTCCTCCACAGCGGCGCTCCTGGACCTGGACGCGAGCTGCGCGACGCAGGTGGAGGAGGCGGCGGCGCTTTTCAAGAGCCGCGGCGGCGCCCTGGACGGCCGCTCGCTGTGCGCGACTGTGCCGGAGAAGACGTGTCTTGCGGACCTGGGCAACAAGTTGGCCAACCTACCGTTCGCCGGGCCGTACGTGCCCGCGAAGCTGGACGTCCTCATCGCGGAGTCCTGCGCGCTTATGATCGAGGCAAACGTGACGACGCGGCGTTCTATCCAGACGTACTTGGACGAGGAGGGTGCCAAGTTGCTGCAGCTGGCCGCGTACATGGCTGGCGTGGACGACACTTGCGTGGACGTGCTGGCAGCCAAGTCAGAGCTGAGCGTGGCGGAGCTGTGCGAGGACCCGGTCTGCCTGGCGCAGCTCGTGACGGGGCTCGAAACCCTGCCGCTGGTGGGCGACTACGTGCCAACGGGCCTGGCGCCGCTCTTGGACGGCATTTGCTCCTTTACAACCCACAGCGTAACCTGGACGCAGTTTGCGCAGACCACGCTGAGCCAGCTCATGTTCGTCGTGGCGCACAGCGTCACGGGCGATGCGGTGTGCGCTGCGCAGCTGGAGCGCCTGACGGCGGACCTGGTGACTGCGGATGGGTACTCGACCGTGACGGTTGACGCCCTGTGCCGCATTGAAGACGATTGCTTGAGCACGTTGGTGGATGGACTCACGACGTTGCCGTTGTGGGGCCCGTTCTTGCCCGCTGCGACGGCGAGCGTGATCCAGGACGTCTGCGCCTACAAGGCGACGCAGGGTGCGTCGCTGAGCGACACGCAGGTCCTGCGGCTCACGCTGACTACGCACTGGAGCGACCTGATGGAGCTGGTCCTGAACATGGTGGATCTGGGCGACGAGGCGGCGTGCTCAACAACACTAAGGGCCCAGGAGACCGCGTGTGCAAACGACGGTGCCTGCCTCGCTGCGGTGGTCGGCGCTTATCAGGAGCAGCTGCCCTTGATCGGGCAGCTCTTCCCGTCGACCGCGCCGCAAGCGATCGGCAGCGTGTGCCAGCTCGTTGGCCTGTCGGCGGCGGAGATGCTCGAGGCGCTCTACAAAGAAGGCGGCATCCTCGACGGCCTCATCCTGTGGCTCCCGGTGGACGCTCTGGTTGCCACGAATACCTGCGCGGAGCGCTTCGAGAAAGCGGCAGCGCTGCCGCAGGCCGGCGAGCCGGGCTCCTGGCAGCTGGTGCTCCCGTGCACAGTCGGCGCGGACTGCCTCGTGCCCGTTGCGCGCAAACTCTTGCAGCTGGCGGCACTCGAGGTGACCACGGAGCAGGAGGCGCTCTTTGAGGCCATCCTCACGGACCAAGCCTGCGACAAGTCACAGGACGTCAATCTGACGGACGGCAGCGGTGGGTCCGGTGGCGACGGGCTGTCGGACGGGTCCGACAGCGGCACTTCCATAGGCGTCGCCGCCATTCTTGGAGTTGTGGCATGCGTCTTCGTGGTCGCAACAGCCGGCATTTTCGCAGCCAAGTTGTACCGCAGCAGGCCGCGCGCCGGCACGGACGTCCTGAACCGGCGCGTGTCGCAGTCCATCATCCCGCACGTTGGCGCCGACTACACGGACCGTGACGGCCTCGAGGAGAGCAGCGAGGACGAATACGATGACGAGCCGATGCGCTTCGCGCCACGCCGCAGTGCACAAGAGTGAAAGGGGTCCAAGAGCGACAGGATACTATGGTGGTCCTACGACGCGCAAATCTTCCCGCGATGGGAATGCGCTCCTAACTCTGAAAAGGAACGAAAGTTCGCGTGAGAAGCAGGCTTGGACGCCGACAGCTCGGGCGCATATCAGGCGGCAGACCGTGCATTCTGTGTCACGCCGTGGACACACAGGAAATCAATAATGTCATGCCAATTCTAAATAGTTTATGAGGTGATCTTGTCTGTTGCGGGGCACGCGAGGCCGGGCGATTCAAGGCGCAACTCGTAGATGCGAATGCGCTGGGACCGAAAGTCAGGGTGAAAAGCGGCCTTGGGTACCTCCTCGATTGCAAAGCCGCGTGCGCGGAGCTCGGCCCAGAGCAATTCGTCCGTGCGAAGCGCCCGTGTCTGGTGCGCCAGGAGGATCTTGCGCAGGGCGCTTCTGTTGGCAAGCGCCAGACGAGCGAGCGTGCTGGCAAAGGGCACGACGAGTTCCGGCACCCAGATGACGTCGGCGGCCACAATGTGCGTGAGCGAGTCGTGGGCAACGCGTTCGTCGAGGTCTTCGCTGGTCCAGTCAAGCTCGAAGGCCTCGGCGCGCGGTGTGAGCTTGTTGCGATCGATGTTGGCGCGCACATTCTCGAGCGTGTACTCGAGGTCTGTGAGCCAGACGTTGCCGGCGCCCAGCGCGGCACAGGCGAGGCCCACCACGCCGGTGCCGCAGCCGAGTTCCAGGACGCGGCTCTCGCCGTCCAGCAGGCTGGCGTGTTCCACGTACTTGGCCAGCACGACGCTGCCGTCCCAGACCACCAGGCCCGTGCCCTTGCCTGAGTTGGCCACTTCGTCCACGTAAACAGGTTTGCCACCCACGACAAGCTCGCCGCGCGCGCAGTTGACCGCAAACTCGCGCCACCCGAGCAGCAGCACGGGCTGCGCCTCGTTGGACGCGGCACTGGGCGCTGGCGCCGCCTTGGCGGGCATTCTGGAGGACGACGACGACGTTGAGCTCGAGCTCTTGGACATCGGCTCCTCCTGTTCCTGCTGCTGCTCCTGTTGCTGCTGTTGCGTCTGCTGTCCCTGCTCGTGGCGCTCCACGTCGCTCGCCTCGGCCATCGCGACGGCGACGGCGATGAGCAGCAGCGCGAGCGCCGCCGCCACGACCTTGGGCATTCCAGGTTTGCGCTTGCTGGAGCAGCGCGGGCGCGGGAAGGTCGGGCGGCGGCGGGCGCGCGAGGGGCCATGCGTGCGGCGGGCGGGCGCGCTGCGGCGCTGGCAGGCGCGTTGCGCAGCCTGGAAGGCGAGCACCTCGTGCCGTGGCTGCACAGGACGTTGGCGCAGCAGCAGCAGCAGCAGCAGCAGCAGCAGCAGCAGCAGCAGCAGCAGCAGCAGCAGCAGCAGCAGAAGCTGCGGTGCTGGGACTCGGTGGTGACGGAGGTGGGCCTGGAAAAGTGGGTGGAGAAGCATGCATCCACTGGCGGCGTGGCGGTCTTCACGAAGCTGCTCTCGTACCCGCTGACGCTGGGCCGACTGGCGAGCTCCGCGGGGCTCCTGGAGCACGCGGAGTCACTCGAGCCGCGCGAGCTGCGCGTGGACGTGATGGGTGCCCGTGCGGAGTCAACCCTCCCGCTCCTGTATTGGGAGCACCTGGCGGCCATGACTGACGCCTCATGGCACCTGCGCTTCGTGGGACCGCACGCGTCAACGCGCGGGCCGCCGGTGCACGAAGCGCTGGAGACGCTGCCGCAGCGGCGCGTGAGCTTTAGCACAGACTTGCGGCGCGTGGAGGCTCTGGAGACGCCGGCGCCGGACATGTACGCGTTCTTTAACAGCGGTATCGGGCACGCGAAGGAATCTCGTAATTGGACGGAGCTCTTGAAGGCGCTTCGCGGGTCAGGGCGACTCGCGATGTTCACGAGCTTCAACGAGGCGGACTTCGCGCGGGACCTGCGCGTGCTGGAGGACCTGGGCGTGACGATGCTTGCGGTCGAACAGCCGAACCCGCTGCGGTCGCTCAGTGCCGAGCCGACCCCAGACGGCGAGCGCGTGTATGCGAACGCGGCGGCGGTGGCGGTGCGATTCTAAAACCAGGACGGTCCCGAGCCTGGGAGACGGTGTTGGCCGCTGGCTTCCCTCATGGCATGCAATGATAAAGAAACACGGGAAAAAAAAGACTCGTCGTGGAGAACACACACTTTCTCTGTTACGGCATGGTGTTGATTGGGGGGCTTGTTGTTGTTGCTGTTGTCGAAATTGGGGCGCGCTGGTGGCCAGCCGATCAGCCCCGCTGATCGCGGCGGGCGGGCCCGCCGAGGGCAACTAACTTAGAGGATCGTACAGGCGCCGCTGGTGACAGAGGGTTCGAGGTGGGCTAGCTTACCCTTCTTCTCGAGGTGAAGGACGGTGACAAGGTCACGCTCATGGTAGCGCGAGCGGTAATTAATGTCCGGGATGTTGTCTTCGTCGGTGAGCTTGAGCTTCTTGAACTCGTGCTCCTTGCTGCGACCCTGCAGCTCCTCCTGCGAGGCGGCATTGATGGAATCGCCGGGCGGGGTCCAGGGCGGCTTGACCTTGCGGGCGGCGACCTGGGTCCAGTCGAGCGACGCAAAGAATGGATGCGCCTTGAGGATCTCGGTGGCGTTAGGCTTGGCGCCGAGGCGCTGCGACCGATCGCGGTCGAGCAGCTGGAGGATGAGCTCCTTGGCATCCTCCGGGAAGGGGTCCTCGCCTGCGTTCTCGGGGAACTTGATGGTATATTCGAGCGTGGCCTCGTTGCGGTCCTTGCAGCCACTGTAGGTCTCGGAGAAGCAGCAGTAGCCGGTCAGGAACTCAAAGAGCATGACACCAAAGCTCCACCAGTCGGCGTCGAAGCCGTAGGGCTTTTTTGTGAGCATCTCGGGCGGCCAGTAGCCCGGCGTGCCGGCGCGGCCGGTGAGGAGCTTTTCGCCGATGGTGCGCGGGGTGCGGCCGGTGAGTACGGCGAGGCCCATGTCGGAAATCTTGGTGTGGCCTGTGTCGTCGAGGAGGACATTCTCCGGCTTGAGGTCGCGGTAGAGGATGCCAAGGTTGTGCAGGTGCTCAAGCGCGAGGAGGATCTCGGCGGCAAAGAAGCGCGCGCGCTCGATGCCGTAGCCGTGCGCGTTGGCACGCAGATGGAACATGAGGTCTCCACCGGTGCAGAGCGGCATGCCAAGGTAGAGGTCAGTGGCATCCATGAAGGAGTACTGGAGGGAGACGCAAAATGGCGAAGGCCGCTCGCCGAGCGTCTTGAGGATCTCGAATTCGCCCTTGACCATCTTGAGCACCTTTTTGCCCTTGATGAGCTTTCTGTTCATGCCCTTGAGAGCGATCATTTGGCCTGTGACGCGGTGGCGCGCGCCGCTGACGACGCCAAAGGCGCCGCGGCCCAAATCGCGGAAAACGACGAAGTCATCCATGCAAACCTCGCGGTCCCGGTACCAGAGGAGCTGCTGGAAGCGCGTCGGGTAGGTTTCATGCCTCTTGAACAGTTCGAAGGCGGGCTCGAAGACCTGGCGATCGATGAGGTCGCTGATGGGCGTGAAGAGGCTGTGCAGCATGGGGATGCTCTCCTCGGCAAAATTGGTCTCCTTGATGGCGTTGCGCACCGCCTCAATGACCTCGTCGAGCCCAAGCTTGGCGAAGCACTTGCTGAGCTTGGCGAATCGCGAGAGCGTGTGCTCGGCTTCGGTTCTGCTTGGTGCGGGGCTCGATACGTACTCGTCCAGCAGGTCCATGGTGGCTTCGAACTCGGCAGCGCGCTTCTCGGTCCACATGTCCCCGTCCCGCTCCGTCAATAGGTCGCACATCAGAAAGCGTCCGATGCTGGACGTTTTCAGGGCCCGCAAGCTCACCTTGGTGATGAACTCCTCGGCCGGCAACACCGCCGTCGAGTTCTTGGGTGGCAGCGGGATCTTTTCCAGGATAGCCCTTGCCAAGGCTTCCTCCGGGTCGTCCACCAGCGTCTTACGGATCGCTTCATTGTACTGGTGGTCCTTGATGCATGCCGCAATGTCGTCCATGTTGCTCCGTGACGCGCCTGCGCGCGCGCGCGCACGCACGCACGCAAGGAAGCAAGGAACCTAGCGAGCGAGCGCCTTAGCAAGCGCCTCAGCGAGCGCGTGCGCGCTCGCTCACGCCCTTACTGGAGGAGTCGAGCAGAGCGTTCTCCACCACCACCAACAACCAACTCCAACACTGACGCTCCAGTGGCCTTCACGACGACGACTTCGAACGAAGCCGTCTTCGCTCAGGCAGGCGTCGAGCGCGGGCGGGCTGCGCAGCGCAGCGCCGCGCGCCGCGCCAGCGAGGGGTCGCAACCCTGCGCGCCTGCGCGCGTTGCGAGGTTGTCGCGCCACGCCGCGAGCAAGCACGCAGGCAAGCAGACAATCCGGTTAATTAGCGAGCGAGCAGGCGAACGAGCAGGCGAACGAGCAAGGCCGCGCACGTGTGCGGACTTCCCTTCCTTCTCCATTCAAGCTGCAGCATGCAGCAGCGGGTGCGCGCGAAGTGCTGCTCCGCGCCACGCTCTCCGCGCCGTCAAGTTCGCCCGCTCGCTTGCCCTCTTTGTCCCGCAACAGTCCAAGTTGCCAATCAATCGCAAGTCGCACTTGCATTCTCCAACGGACTTTTCAACGGACAGGCTGTTTTCCTCTCTGATACCCGGTACCAGATTGACTCTCACTGTCAATGGCAGCCAGACCGGCGGGCCGCGCACGGATGAGGCGGTAAGACTGGGCGATTTTTTACTTGATTGCGACGGGTGCCAAGAGATGCGAAGCTGTTGCCCCTGCAGGCGACGTGTTTCGTCCGTCCGTCCGCCAAGATGTCGAGTCGACTCGCGTTTCAGCCGCGTGGACAGCTTGGCGAAAAGAAGACAACGGGTCTACATGGTGGATTATGGTACAGGAGGGTATGCAGCAAGGGTTTGAGACCGCATAGCATGCGACGGGGCCTCCTCCTCGTCCTTGTGTTTGCGCTCAGCGCTGTGTGGGGGGGTTCCGCCCACAACTCCCATGTCAGGGGGCCTCGACGTCGTCATTTTCGTCCTCCTCGAGCGGCAAAAGGGCGGCGGCGGCGTCCGCTTCTTCTTGACGCATCGCAAGATGACGCTCGACTTTGTCCGTGAGCGCGTCCATGCCGTCCATGACGGGCGCGATGAGAGCCCCGTGCTGCACAATCTCGTTTTGCGCGTTTTGAAGGGCGACCTGTTGGAGGACGAGATCCAGCGAGGTGGCGGCGGTGGAGGCATCGGGAAGGAGGTCGACCGTGCCGAGGTTGAGTGTGTCGAGCTCGGGCCCCGCAAAGACGGAGGGATCCCAAGGGTAGCCATGACGGCGCTTCTTATCCACCTTGCCGTCGTCCGTGTACCAGGTGACCTGCCAGCGGCGGCGCTGGTCCGCGATGCGGCGGCGGCGGTCGCGGCGCTGGCGCTCCCAGCGCGCCTGCGCCTCCCGCTGATAGAGGCTCTCCACCAAAGTCTGGCGGATGGTGCAGACGCGCGACGCGCGTTTGCGGAGGGCGTCGAGCTGGGCCTCAAGGTCTGCCTTGTCAAGCTGCACCTGGCGGTGAAAGGTTGCGCCCACAAAGAGGAACTCGAGCTTGGCATTGGTGAGCCATTGGCGGTGCTCCTTGACGTACTTGTCGAGTTCCTCGGCCCAGCCCTGGCGCATGGCGCGTGGGTCCACGCGAGCGCGCTCGATCTGCATGGCCTCAAAGTCGAACTGTTTCTCGCGCACGAGCTGAAACATGTCGTCGTACTGCGTCTGCGCCTCGAGGACAGTCTCGTCGAGACGCAGCACGGAGCGCATGCGATCTTCCAGAGCGGCGATCTCTTCGCAGATGAACTCGTCTTCGGCACGCAGCACGTGGATGAAGTCGCGCTGGCGCGCTGTCTCGCGGTCCCAAAGCCGGCGATTGCGCTCCCAGCGCGCGCGCTGGCCCCGGAAGGCGCGCTGTAGCACGATCGCACCAGCGTGCGCGTGCGCCGCGCGCCTGCGAAAGTCGAGCCGTCCAAGGTGACCGCGCACGAGCTGCTGGATCCTGGTCACCTGGCGGTCGAGCCAGAGGCGGTCGCACCGCACACGTGCCGTGCTGCCGCGCCAGACGCGTTGAATGAGTGCCGCGGCGCGGTGGCTGCGCCGGCTGTCTGCGCGCAGGCGGCCCAAATAGCCGCGCACCACAGCTTGCAGGCGCGCCACACTGGCCTGCATCTCGGCCACGCGCTCACGCGTGTGTTTGCGCGACAGGTAGCCGCGCACGCAGCACTGCGCGACGATCACGAGCCACGACTTGCGCAGCAGCCACACCCTCACGAGCGACCGCGCCAGCATGCCGCGCACGTACCGCTGGATCACCTTGACAGCCTTGCTCTTGCGTACGATCTCCTGCCAGTGCAGGTGCATGCGGTACCGCCGGTACGCGCGCTGTACCGTCAGCACGGCCTCCAGGTGCTCGCGCTCCAGCTCGAACATGGTCTCCAGCGAGCGCGAGCGCATCACCGTGGCCGTGGCGCGGCCCGGGTTGCGGTCACGCAGCGCAGCGCGAATGCGCCGGTTCTCCGCGCCGTAAATGGCCCACGGCCGCTTCGGCGCGCGCCGTCCGAGTCGCTGCTCCAGCTCGCGCAGCCGCATTGCGTCCGCGTCCGAGAGCCGCAGCCGCTGCGGCGGCTTTTTGGCCTTGCGCAGCGACCCAAGCCTGCTCTTGGGCTCGGCCTCGGCCTCGCGCTCGCGCTCCTGGTCTTCTTCGCGGCCCGCGCTCGGGTCCTTGCCGTACGCCTTGCGCAGGTGCTCCGCGGCGGCCGGCGGCACCTGACCGCCCGGCAGCCCTCGGAAGTGTGCCAGCTCTGCCAGCGTCAGCTCCTTCTCGCGCCTCTTTTCGTAGTCCATGAAGCCCACCATCCACAGCGTGTCCACCGAGGTGTCGGTCTGGTTATCGATGCGCGGAAAGGCCACCGCGGTGTACGGCATGTACTTGGCCGTCTCTTTGTCCAGCGTCAGCGAGATCTCGCCGAACAAGTGCTCCTCGCGCGGTCGCCGTCGGCTGCGCCCATTCACCACGGCCTTGCCCACGCGCGGCAGCAAGCTCGTGCGCTGTCCGCTCGCCGCTTCAGCGGAGGCGGCGTCCTCGACGCCAGCAGAGGCGGCGCCATCTTGCGCGGTAGCCCCTGCTCCACTTGCTTCGGCGCTCGCCGCAGCGGCACCAGTCGCCGGCACTGACGACGATGCCGGACCCCTTGGCCTCCCTCGCGGCCCTCGCCGCCGCGGCGGCCGCGCCATGGCGCCTCTGGCCGCGAGGCCAAGTCAACCTGCCCTCGTGCACTGGCAGGCAGCTCCAACTTGAAGAACTTGCCGTTGAGTTGCGCGTCATCATTGACCATGGCTTGATGTTCATTATCATCATCATCATCACACTGGCAGTAGCCAAGGCTACTACCGCTGGCAGTCACATGCGCACTCGGGCTCGGCGAGCCAGGTCGCCGGCGGGGCCATGGCAGAGCCGTCGTGGCCCGGCACAGAGTAGACATCTTCTTCTCTTTCTTCGCCGTCGCGTCCGCCACGCCGTGCCGTCCCGTGCCGTCCGCTCCTCCCAAAATCGTGTGACTGCGACGCCTGCGAAGTCAGTGACACTTCAGTCAGCCACCTTCGACGTGACCTTCCCCGTCGTCTGCGCATCAGCCAGCTCGCGCCGCGCCTGCACGTTCTCCTGCCGCTCGCGGTCCTCCTCCTGCTGCTTCGGCCAAGAAGACAACTTGCAGATGCTCTGCAGAAAAGCCCCGGCAGGCCGGCCCGCGTCCGGTTCGTCCGCGACGCGTCCGGAAGGGAATCCGGACGCGTCCGCGGGCGGCGCCTTACGCGGCGGCGCGGCGACCGCGGCGCGAGGCGGCGTTTCGCGGGCGCGCCGCGCGCGGTAAGGCGGGCGGCGGCGGCGGCAAGTTGAATGGAGGGCGAGGAGGGCGCGGCGATCTGCGCGCAGAGCGCGAAGGAGCAGCGGAGCGGCGGCGGCGGCGCGAGCGCAGCGGGCGCAGCGGAGCAGAGCGCAGCGCAGCGGAGCGGAGTGGAGCAGAGCGGCAGGCAGGCAGGCAGGCAGGCAGGCAGGATGCTGCGCAGCGTGCTGGGCCTGCGCGCGGCCGTGCGGCCGCGCGCGGCGGCGGCGCCGGTGGCGTCGCGCGGTCTGGCGGACTTCGTGCGGACGCTGCCGCACTGCAACGTGGGCACGATCGGCCACGTCGACCACGGCAAGACGACGCTGACGGCGGCAATCACCAAGGTGCTGTCGGACGCGAACCCGTCGGCGGCGACCTTTGTGGACTACGCGTCCATCGACAAGGCGCCCGAGGAGCGCGCGCGCGGTATCACCATCTCGACGGCGCACGTCGAGTACCAGACGGAGAAGCGCCACTACTCGCACGTCGACTGCCCCGGCCATGCTGACTACGTCAAGAACATGATCACCGGCGCGGCCACCATGGACGGCGGCATCCTCGTGGTGTCGGCCACGGACGGCCCCATGCCGCAGACGCGCGAGCACCTGCTGCTCAGCAAGCAGGTCGGCGTGCCGGCGCTCGTGGTCTTCCTCAACAAGGTGGACCAGGTCGACGACGAGGAGCTCCTGGAGATTGTCGAGATGGAGATTCGCGAGCTGCTCGACAGCCACGACTTCCCCGGCGACGACACGCCCATCATCCGCGGCTCGGCGCTGGCCGCCGTGGAGGGCCGCAACGACGACATTGGCAAGAACGCTGTTCTCGAGCTCATGAACGCCGTGGACGACTTCATCCCGCAGCCGCAGCGCGACCTGGACAAGCCCTTCCTGCTGCCCATCGAGGACACCTTCTCCATCTCGGGCCGCGGCACCGTGGTGACCGGCCGCATTGAGACCGGCTGCGTCAACTCCGGCGACGAGATCGAGGTCGTCGGCGGCCGCGGCGCCAAGATCACCACCACCTGCACCGGCGTCGAGATGCACCGCAAGACGCTCTCCCGCGGCGAGGCCGGCGACAACGTCGGCATCCTGCTGCGCGGCGTCAAGCGCGAGGACGTCTCGCGCGGCCAGGTCGTGACCCACCCGGGCGTCGTCTCCCAGCACACCAAGTTCCAGTGCCAGGTCTACGTCCTCACCCAGAAGGAGGGCGGCCGCCACTCGCCGTGCTTCGACGGCTACTCGCCGCAGTTCTTCATTCGCACCGCCGATGTCACCGGCTCCGTCAAGATCGCCGAAGAGGGCAAGGAGATGATCATGCCGGGCGATGACTGCCTGCTCGAGGTTACCCTCAAGACGCCCACCCCGATGAGCGAGGGCCTCCGCTTCGCCATGCGCGAGGGTGGCCGCACCATCGGCGCCGGCGCCATCAGCAAGATCCTCGAGTAAGTAAATCCCTCTGACACAGCCCAGCCCGTCTCGGGAGGTGCGGGGTCCCACTAAGTGCACGACAGAGGCCGCGCGAGCGCGGCCTCTTGACGTCATTTATAACAAGACATCATGCTTCTCGCTTTGCATTTTCTATCGTGCCTGTCATTCCTGCCCGCGGCCGCGTCTTGCTGCGGCCGTCCGAGTCGCAGACACCGAGTCTTTGGCTAGCACTTGTCCCACATCAAGGCGGCAAACAAACCAGGATCGACGACCTCAGCTTGCGCGAGCGCAAGCGCATGGCCTCGCGGCTGGCGCCAGCCCTCCAGCGCTCCGCGCACGTGCTCCGCGCCGCGCGGCCCAGTCCGCTCGCGCCCGCCGTCCTCGCACGCCGCAGACCGCGCTCGCCGCCGGCGATCGCGGCGTCGACCGCGAGGTGGGCAGCCTCGTGTCGCTCGACCTCCTCGTCGTCTTCGGCGTCGTCCTCGAGCCCGGCAGCGCGGCGGTCGAAGGCCGGCGCGGGCGCGCCCATGGCCAGCGGCGGAGGCCTCGACCTCGCCGGCCTCGCGCGGGAGGCGCGTGAGCAGCTAGCGACGCTCTATGCCGACCCGGAGGCGCCCAAGGTCGCCGTCTGCGCCACGGGCGGCGCGGCGCAAGGTACGTGGGCTGTGTCGAGAGGAGAGAGGGCACGCAGATCGAGTTGAGTCGAGCGGGCTGGCTGACGCGGCGATCGGGCGCTCGCTCGCTCGTTCACCCACTCACACAGCGGCCGGATGGCTTCTCGCGACACCCGGCGCATCCAGCTGCGTGCTCGATGTGCAGTACCCGTACCATCGCGGCGCCCTGCTGGACTACGTGCAGGGCGATGTGGACCCAGAGGAGTCCTTTGCATCGGTAGAGATGGCGCGGCGCCTGGCGCGGCACGCGCGCCGGCGCGCGCTCGGTATCGTCGCCAACGCCGAGGGCAAGGACAGCGCCGCGCGCGCGCGCATCGTGGGTGTCGGCTACGCCGGCGCTCTAGCCACCGGACGTGAGCGCCGCGGTGAGGACAAGTGCTTTGTGGTGCTCCTCTCGTCCGACGGCCACGAGCTCGTGCACGCCGTCAAGTTCCCCAAGGGCCAGAGCACGCGCGCTGACCAGGATGCGCTCGCCAGCACCGCGCTCGTTCGCGCTCTCTGCCGCTGGTCGCTGGGCAACTTTGGCGCCGTGCAGCTCGGCGAGGACCTCGTGTTAGAGGAGACCGTGCAGGAGGTCGCGCCGCCCGGTTGCGACGATGCCGTCGACAAGGTGCTTGACCGCCTGCTGGCGCGCGCCGCCGTGCACCCGCAGCCGGGCGCCGCCGCCTGGTTCTGGCCCGCCGGCAAGGACCGCCTCCGCGCCATCGACCTCGGCTCCACCACCCTCACGCAGCGCACCGTGCGGTATTTGATTCTGTGCGGCTCCTTCAACCCAGTGCACCCAGGCCACGAGACGCTCGCCGTCGCGGCGCGCGCCAAATACGAGCAGCAGGAGAAGCTCGAGGCCGAGGCTCGCGGCGGCGCGCCACGCGCCTGCCAGGTTGCCTTCGAGCTCACCATTCGGAATCCTGACAAGGGCGAGATCGATATGGCCCAGGTGCGCACGCGCGTGGAGCAGTTCGCGCACCCGGCCGCTGTCCAGCACGGACCCTGGCCCGTCGTTGTCACTCAGGCCCCCATCTTTCTCGACAAGGCGCGCCTCTTCCCCGGCAGCACCTTTGTCGTTGGCTACGACACCGCCGTGCGCATTGTCAACCCCAAGTACTACCAGGACTCACATGCCAAGATGTGCGAGGCCCTTCTCGCCATCGCCAAGCTTGGGTGCGACTTTCTCGTCGCCGGTCGCGTCGGCGACGACGGCTCTTTTCTGACGCTTGACAACATGCTGGACGCCATTCCCGCTGGCTTTTCCACGCTCTTCTCCGGCCTCTCCGAGGACGACTTTCGCCTCGACATTTCTTCCACCGAAATCCGCGCGCAGCGTGCCAAGCAGTAAAAGAGGGCAGACGCAGTAAAGACGCAGTACAGATGAAGTAAAGACGCAGTAAAGACGCAGTGAAGACGCAGTGAAGCGGTGAGCTTCGACCCGCAACTTGAAGTGGTACCTTTTGGTTCATGTGGTGTTGCTGCGAATGCGCCTTCGAGCGACCATTGATACGCTCTGCGGCGACCAAATGTGCCTTCGAGCGGCCCGGGCGAGAGGTGATGGTGCAAACCGAGATGATGATGCATACAGGCACCGCGCCTTCTCCTGCCGTGCTCATGATGCAAACAGACTCCGCGCCTTCTCTTGCCGTGCTCTCCCCGACAACCACCTCGAACATCCCGCTCCGCCCTCCGCTCAAATTGCGGCTCAAAGCACTTCGTAGATGGCCTTGATCTCGACACCCAGTTCAGACTTCCCATTGATCTCGGCCGGACTGCGCCATCCGTCCAGTAAAGCCCCCCACGATGTCCCAATCTCGCCATCGCCCAGCTCCATCGACCAGCCGCCGCCGGGCGTCACAAGAGGCTCACCGCGACGGCCCCGGTCTCCTCCAAGTCTTCCTCCGCGTCCTCGTCCTCGTCGCTCCTCGTCCTCCCTGTCCCTGCGTCACGGTGTGTTCTAAACCTAAGCAGAACACGACGGAACGCGGCGACGAAGCGGAGGAAATCCTAGGCCCGCGCGCGTGGCGGCGAAGCGGCGGCTGCAGCGCCGTCTTGTTGACTGACGCGTAGTACGAGGAGGAGGAGCAGCAGGAGCAGGAGGCGGAGACCGGGAAGGCGGCGGCGGCGCGCAGAGCCGAGCCGAGCCGAGCCGAGCCGAGGCGAGCAGCGCGGGCGCGGGCGCGGGAGCAGGAGCAGGAGCGCGGCGCGGCGAGCGGGGCGGGCGGAGCAGGATGGCGGCGCGGGTGACGAGCGGGCTGGCGCGCGCGGGCGCGGCGGCGCGCGCGGGCGCGGTGGCGCGCGCGCGCGGCGCGGCGGTGCAGCGCGGCGCGGGCGGCGGCGCGCCGCCGCCGACCTTCATGCGCCTGCCGCGGCCGCAGGAGCCGCTGCACGAGCACAACGACCTCATCTGGGACGACGGCGTGGCGCCAGAGGCGACGCTGGACTTCGACGCGCCCAACTTCACCTTCGCGCAGGGCGCCATCGGCTGGCTGGCCGGCCTCGGCTTCTTCGCGGCGCTCTACCAGTACGTGGCGCTCGTGCGCAAGCCGGAGGAGATGAAGCCCTTCCCGAAGCGCGATCTGCCAGACCTGTCGGAGGATTTGGGTGGCAACGTCATGTAGGGCGTCGGTCGGCTCGCGTGAGGAATCCTGATGCGTGGAGGGAGGGGCCTTGATAACTCTCGGTGACCATCGTCACTCGCCTCTTTTGGGCGTCTGCTCCCCTTCATCCATCTCTACTTCTTAGCTCTTTCTACTACTTACTCTACGAAATCAAAGGCGAGGTCGTGTACTTGATTGAATTGCTCTCGTCCTCCTTCCTATCCACATCAGTCGCAGTTGGTTGGTTCGTTGGTTGGTTGGTTGGTTGATTCGTTGTTTGCTTGTTCACTCGCTCGCTCGTTGACGGACCTACAGTCTCGCGTGCGTCTCGTATGTGGAGTTTCGTCTCTCCACGAGGCAGGCTCATCGCAGCTTGGCGAGCGCCTGGATTACGAGCCGGCTGAGTTCGTCAGCCAGCGCCGGCGTGTCGTGCAGCAGGCGGCGGCCGGGAAGGAGAACTTCGTCATGGAGGCGCGCGGCGAGGCCAGAGTCCTGGACGGCACGGACGACCTCGGCAATCCAGGGACGCACGCGGACCGGCGTGACGGAAGGCATCTGCAAGAACCCCTCGGCGGCGACGTAGAGCGTGACGAGCTCGGCAACGCGATCGACGGCGGGTGCGTCGGTGCTAACGCTGGCGACCCGACGGGCGTCGGGCGCCTCGAAGAGCGCGCGCAGGTTCTTGGCATGCGCAAGGCCGGTCTGCAGGTTCTCCTCGGCCTCGGGGTCAATGCCGAGGCGCTGCGCGACAACGCTGGCGGACTCGATGGTGGCAGCCTCGGTGAGGAGCACGTGCAGACGCCAGGAGAGCTCGCGCATGGCCGGATCCTGGAAGGAGCGCACGCCAGGCAGGCGCGCCCCGACAACCTGCACCTCGCTCATGCCCTGCGTTGGGATGAGGTTATCGACCTGGCCAGCGAGACGGTCGCGCGCCTGGTCGGCCTGCGCCGAGTCGTCTTCGCACAAAAGCGCCAGCGTCGTGACGGAGCCCGCGTCGCGCAGTGGGCCGAGGCGCTCCAGGTAGCGGTGCGGCTGGAAGAGAGGCGTGACGCGCGCGCCGTTGCGCACAGCCTCGGCCTCGGCCTGCGCCGCGCCGACCGGGCCGAGGCTGTCAATGACGAGGAGCACGCGCTCGCCGGCGCGCGCGCGCGCCTCGGCCATGGCGCAGGCGGCGGCGGGCGCCAGCGCCTGCACGGGCCACGGGTCGTTCGCCGTGGCGGCGACCATGCCGGTGAAGGCCGTGGCGCCCACAGCGTCGAGCGCCGCGAAGCTGCGGCGCACGCCGGCCTGGTCGTGGCCGGCGCTGAGCCAGACGCAAAAGTCGACCTGGCGCGCCTCCGGCGCCAGCCGCGCCTGGCGCGCCACAAGGTCCTCGGCCAGCCGGCGCAAGCCGGTCGGGTTGCGGCCCAGCACGAGGTTGCGCGTGCCGAGTCCGAGCGGGTACAGCGCGTCGATGGCCAGGTGGCCGGTCCAGAGCTGCGTGCGCACCGAGTCGCGCTCGCCAAAGGTGGCGGCGCCGGACTTGGGGTCCATGGCCGCCCGCAGCGCCGGCTGGCCCGGCTCGCCGGTCCACAGCTCGTGGCCCAGCGGCGACCGCACCTCGCCGGCCTGCAGCTGTGGCACGCGCAGCTGCGCCTCCTCGCCGGCGAGCAGGCGCGCGGGCGCGCCCGTGCGCACCGCGTCAGCGCTCGTGGCGCCCAGCGCCGCCACCTTGGCCACGCGCTCGTCCAGGCGCAGCACGTACCCGCGCAGGCCCGCATCGCCCATCTCCACCACGCTGTTCACGTGCGCGTCGTCCAGGCCCAGCACCGAGACGACGCCGCGCTCCACGTCCACCACCTCGCCCTCGTCCCCGCGCAGCGCCTTGCGCGCGCCCAGGATCTGCTCTTCCAGCGCGAACTCGCGCTCGTCGCCCCGCGCCGCGCCGCGCCGCGTGTCCCGCGCCAGCCCGCGCCAGCCCGCGCCGCGCGCGCCGCGCGCGCGCGCCGCCGCCCGCGCCAGCATCCTCGATTTTCGAATTGATTGATTGCCGTGCAAGACAGGCGCGCCGCCGCGAGGCCCGACCCGGCCCGACCAGAGCTCCAACCCGCCTGGGCGGCGGCGGCGGCGGCGGCGGCGGCGGCGGCGCGGCGCGACGGCCTCGGCGGCGCCTCCCCTCGACGCGCGCGCCATGGAGTCCAAGCTCGCCGAGGCGAAGCTGGCGGACTCGGACGCTGCCGAGTCCAAGACCGCGCCCGAGAGGGACGTTGAGCGGCTGGCGGCGGCCGCCACGAAGCGCGACGAGGACGGCGGCAGCAGGAACATGGAGGAGGAGGAGGAGGAGGAGGAGGATGGGGAGGAAGAGGAAGAGGAGGAGGTGATCACGCTCAAGAAGGTGGACTTCGAGGACGGCAGCGACCTGCAGCCGGTGTCGGCGCCGCTCGCCTTTTCGCTCAAGTTCAAGGCGCTGCGCCCGCTCAAGGGCGCCACCTGGGAGATCAAGGTAAGTCGGTCAGGTACCGCCAGGTTTGAGGAAAGGGTCTCCGCGCGGCGGTTGGATAATCAGACTCACAAACCCGTGGTGCACCAACGCAATGCGCGCAGTACCTGGTGGACTGCGTCGCGAAGCGCAACATCATCGTGCTGGGCCGCACTGATCCGGCCAACTACACAGGCACGAGCACCATGAGCTTCCGCGTCGACGAGGTCGACGTGAGCCACATCAAGCCGTCCCAGCTCTCCAACGCCGGCCTCCTCATTTGCAGTCTGCGCGACGCCTCAGAGCACGTCCTCGCCGAGGTCAAGATGGTCGTCCAGGTCAACACGCAACACGGCGAGCTCGTGCGTTGCATCTACAATCCTCTCGACGACTGACGTGCTCGACCAGCCAACGAGCCTTTGCGTCTGGCTCAGAGGACAACGACCGACCGCACGACGTGTACGAACAAGAACTTGAAATCCGAATGAACAAATCTGGCCGGAGCTAGCCATGTCCACGGGCTGCGACTCGTCCTGTTGTGGCTCGTCGTGTGTGCCCTGCTTGTCTCGCCTCGCGCCTTGTCCGCTTGCCTTCTTACTCGCTCGCTCGGTCGCTCGCTCGCTCGGAGTCGCGGGTGCTCATCTTGGCAGTTGATTTGCGTTGCGCAGCGCCCGTGCGCGCGCGCCGCCGCGTGCTGGGAGTCCTGGCGCGCCGCCGACCACTCGGAGCAAACAAGAGCAAACAAGAGCAAGCAAAGTCCAAACTAAACTCGCTCGCGCGTGCGCGTGGCGCGGGCGGCGCGCAGCGCGGCGGCGCGCGAGCGGCGCGCAGGCGGCGCGCGGGCGGCGCAGGCCCGGCGGGCCGCGCGACATGCCGTGCGTGCTGTCCGTGCCGCGGCCGCAGGTGTCTGACGAGGAATATGCGGCCGCGGAGGAGGACCTCGTGGACTGGCGCGGCGTCAGCTTGCGCAGCCTGCGGCGGCTGCTGGACGACCTGCGGCGCGGGGTGGTGGGCAAGGGCGTGAGCGTGTACGACGCAGATAGGGTGCCGGGCGTGGAGTGTGGCGCGGTGCTGCTCGTGAGGGATATCGACAACGTGGGCCGCGCGGACAGCAAGACGGTCGTGGGCCGCGTGCT
This sequence comes from Thraustochytrium sp. TN22, assembly GCA_013306675.1. Lineage (NCBI taxonomy): Eukaryota > Bigyra > Thraustochytrida > Thraustochytriidae > Thraustochytrium > Thraustochytrium sp. TN22. The sequence continues at coordinate 126,680 of JABLUY010000022.1, read as the reverse complement.
GGACTCGAACGAGAAGGTGACCTTCTCGCTGGGGCAGGTCGGCGACCCGGTCCCGCCGGAGGACTACACGACGTTTGAGGTGATGGAGGTGGTGATCAAGCCGACCGCCTCGCGCTTCATGGCGGACGGCAGCCTGGATCGAAGCATGCCATACACGTATTGGCTCCAGTCGAGGGACATGGGCCAGCCCTTTCAAGGCATCTTCGTGAGCCACGCGCACTCTATGCGCTTCGCGGACCTCGTGAACGCTCTCGAGGCCACGCTGCTCCCGAACCAAGGGGCCGGCGCGAAGGAGCCTGATCCGGAGGACGACGTCTTCGTGTGGCTGGACTTTATGTGCGCGGACCTGGCACGGCTCGATAAGCATCGCTTTGCGAAGTGGACCTCACCCACGTCTTACGCGGTGTGGCGTCGTTTTGTGCAGGACGGCCTGCATGAGGCCATCGCGCGCTTCGACTCGATGATGTGTGTCCTGGATGCATCGTACGACGCGGCGACCCTGCAGCGCACGTGGTGCGTGTGGGAGCTCATGGGCGAAATCCGCGCCGGCCGCATGCCGCGTCTGGCTGTGAGCCCCGACGTCGCGCAGGAGCTGGTCAGGCTAATTTCCCGGTTTGACCTCAAACATGTGATCGACAGGCTCGGCTTTCCCGTGGAAGACTGGAAAGACGCCTCCAAATCGTCCGACGATGTCGTGCTGCTCAACGCTGCCTTTGAGCGCTACGTGGTCGGTGGGGTCGATGGTGCTGACGCTATCCTGGCGAAGATTATGGATACCTGGCTCAAGGATCTCGGCTGGAAGTCCGTCAAGGCGAAGCGGATGGACCCGGGCAAGGCCAAGGCTCCCACGCCCACGCCCCCGCTCGAAGTGCTCGTGCAGCGCGCGCGCTCCGGCTTGGGCGGGTGCAAGGTGGCCAAGCTCCGATCGGTGATCGCCAACAAGGCCGCCTCGGGCCCATTGGCCGTGGGCGCCGCCGAGCAGGGGCTAAAGTTGCTCGCCCAGTGCACCACGGCCCTCCGCGAGGCAATTGCCAAGTGCCGCCTCGAGAAGCGCTACATGGACTTGCAGAAGACGACGGAGACCCTCGTGGAGCTTCACGTGCAAGCATACGCCGAGGACGACCTGGAGCTCGCCCAGACCTTTGCGGAGGCCGCCTCCGTCGTGGACTCGTACGGCGAGTTCGCGGACGCGGCCAAGCGACAGGCGGCGGCGGTCGAGATCATGCAACTGCAACAGAACCAGGGTGTCGTCCGCGGCGAGGACATGGCTGAGGCGCTCATGTTCCTCGGCGTTTACCTGGGCAATGACAAGCGCCACAACGACGCGCTGCGGAGCTTCGAGCAGGCCATGGAGGCGGCCGCCCGCTCGGTCGGCGCGGGTCACCAGAGGTCCATTGAGATTCTGCTGCGCATGAGCCGAGTTTATCGCTCGAGCAAGCGCTTGGAGGACGCGCTGCTTTGCGCGCGACACGCGACGGCGCTCTGCCGCAGCTCGCCCACCGCGAGCCCGGCCACTCTGGTGGACTGCCTCAAGATGGTCGGCTCACAGGAGCAGGCGCTTGACCTGAATGAGCGCGCCTCGCGAACACTGGAGGAGGCGGTCTTCCGGGCGCGCGAGGCCAAGGTGGGCGACGAGGTCATGGCCGAGGTCCTCGATCTCCTCGCCGTGTCCTACGGCCACCTGGAGCGCCACGAGGCGGCCCTGGCCCTCCTGCAGGCCTCGACGGACGCGCGAATCCGCGCGAGCGGCCCGCGCGATCCTCATGTGGGCAAGACCATGGTCCACATTGCGCGCGTGCTCAAGACGATGGGCCGCCACGAGGACGCGCTTGAGCACCTCGACGAGGCGCTCGATATCCACGAGTCCGTCTTCGGCGCCTCCCACATGTACGTTGCCGAGATTCTTGGCAACGTGGCGCGCACCTACTTCTCGCAGGGCGTCTGCGAGCCGGCCATCGCCTATTTCCTCGAGTCCCTGCGCCTGAGTGTCGTTGTCCATGGCAAGGACTCCATCGACGTCTCCGATCTCTTCGAGGACATTGCCGTGGTCTTTCACACACAAACAAACCGAGACGATGCGCACATGGGCTACCAGGTCGCCCTCGCCCTCAAGGCGCACAAACTTGGTCCGGACCACCCCTCCCTGGCCATGGCCTACGACAACATCGGTCGCCTCCTGCACGCCCGTGAGCAGTACGAGCCCGCCGTCAAGTATCTGCAGCGCGCCGAGACGCTGTATCTGTCGGGGGGCGCCACGGCGCCCGTGAAGTCGATGCGAACCTTTCTCGAGGCCGCCCGGAGCCGTCTTCGGGAGCGGGGCGCCGCCCAGGAGCCCGCCAAGAAGCGCGTCGCCGCGAACAAGGGCCGCAACGGCCGCAAGTCCAACCAGACGGACGCCAAGTCGTCATCCTTGGCCGCCTGTCACAGCGCTGACGAGCTCGCGGACTGGATCGTCGACCTGTTCGACAACAGGTACCCCTGGAAGGACTACGCGCGCCGCCCCAGCGTCAACTTCAAGCCGCGCGAGCTGACGTTCGACGGGACCCGCGAGGAGTGGAAGGCGATCCTCGCGCCATACGCGCTGAAGTGAGAGCTACAGCTCGCCACTGTGTCAGGTTAACGTGGCAGTGCAAGTATATGTGTATAGACTATGATCCACACCGTCGAGACCTTGTCCTCCTCCTCTTTCTCCTCCTCCCCTCCCTCCCTCTCCTTGTTGTCCTCCTCTGACGCGGACACCAGTATCGACTCAAATCTCGATAGAGAGCGCCAGCCGCAGTTGCAGAGCAGAAGCAGGGGACAGGCATCACCGCGCAAATCGGCATGGCCCGGCCAAGGAAGCGCACGGTGGCGCGGCGCGCGGCGCGCCTGCCCGGGCCACGGCCAGTCGTTTCTGCGGCCCTGGCTGTCGCTCTTCTGGCGCTCCTCGGGCTCGTGCGTCAGGTGGTCTGGGCCGCGCACGATGACCAGGACCAGCAGCTGACCCCGTTGGAGGCCGCGGCGCCGGCGCTCCGCGGCGGCAGCGGCAGTGGCAGCAGCAACGGCGACGACGATGGCGACGATGACAACGACAGCAACGACCGCAGCGCCAGCGCCAGCGCCGACGGGACGAGGACCACGACGACGCTGCGCCTGCCGGCCACGCTACTCTCTGCGACGCAGGCGAGCGAGCTGGCGCGGCAGCACGGCTGCGAGGCCGTGGCCCGCGCGTTCCTGGGACGCGTGCGGGGACGCAAGGCCAGCGCGTACGGCGCCGTCGTGGAGGCGCGCCAGGAGGCGGCCCTGCTGCAGGAGGCGCGGTCGAGAAATCCGCATGCGCCACTGTATTGTGTGCCTGTAATCGTTAAGGACAACATCGACGTGGCCGGCATGGTGAGCGCCGCCGGAAGCGTGGCCATGGCGCAGCTGGCGCGGCCCGCCGCGGCACACGCGCCCAGCGTGGCGCGCCTCGTGGACGCCGGCGCCGTCGTGTTGGGCCACGCCAACATGGACGAGTTTGCGCTCGGCTTCCGCACGCTGTCCTCGCGCGGGGGTCAGACGCGCAACGCCGTGGACCGCACGCGGTACCCGGGTGGCTCGAGCGGGGGCACTTCGGTCGCCGTGGCACTCGGGCTCGCCGTGTTGGGCGTCGGTACGGACACCGGCGGCTCTGTGCGCATCCCAGCCTCCTTCGCCGGCCTCTACGGCCTCCGGCCCACGCTCGGCGCCATTCCCGTTGACGGCGTGGTGCCACTCAGCCACTCGCGAGACACAGTCGGGCTCATGGCCACCTCGGCGGCCGACCTGGGCCTGGCGCTGCGGCTCGCGGGCGCCACGTCAGCTTGCGCGGCGTTCGCCGGCGCCAGGCCCCTCCGCCTCGGCGTCCTGTCACCGCTGCTGCCGACGGACGGCGCACTGCGCGACGCCTGGATGGATGCGACGACGCACGCGCGCCCCGGTCTCCAGGTGCGCGTGCTGGGCGCCGCGGACCTGGGCCAAGTGCCGGCCCTCATCGCGCAGCTCAGCAAGCAAAAGTCCACCAGCTACTTTGAATTCCAGGACGACCTGCGCGCCGCCACGGGTGTCGAGCTGGCTGACGTGGTCGCCACCACGCGCCAGCTCTGCACTGGCGCCGAGTGCGCGAGCATCGTCGATGCCCTCGGCAAGAAGCTGCACGGCAAGCTGACGCGCAAGGAACGCGATGCCTACGACGACCTCGTGAACCGCTTCCCGTCCACCTTTGCCTCTGCGCTGCGCGGCGTCATGGCCGACACGCACGTCGATGCCTTTGTCTACCCGACCTTCAAGAAGCTCCCCTCACGCATCTCCTCTGGCAAGCAGCTCTACTGTGCCAACAACCGCCTGGCGCCCGCACTAGGCTGGCCCGCGCTCTCCATGCCGTGGGCCGCCTACCAGGGTCTGCCCCAAGGCGTCGAGGTCCTCGCTCCACACGGCGAGGAGTGCCTCTTGCTGGCCATTGCCGCTCTCGGATGAAGGACCTTCTGCCTGCTGCAGCCTGTGCGTGCACGTCATTGCACTACGGTCACGGTCACGGGGGGGAAAGAGCCTTCACACGACTTATATTTACTTATGTTACACGGTCAGTCAGCTCCTTGTAAGCTATGTGTACAGAATGTGGCTGATTGGCGAGCCGTTTGGCGGTGCATGCCTTCCTACAGATCCTGCAGCTGGTCCTTCCACGCCTCAGCATCCTCGCCCACGAGCGCCAGCGCCGTGTACAGGTCGCGCATACTGGACCCATTGATGCGCGAGCGCGTGGCCACGGTGCTCAGGTAGGGCATGAGCTTGCCGTCGCAGATCTTGTCCTCAATGATATCCACGTATGAGTCCACGCGCAGCTTTCGCGCCTCACTCGACATCATGCGCCGCGGTGCCACCTTGACACTTCGCTTCTTCTTGAGCCCAGGCAGCGGCATCTTCTCCTCCTCGTAGCTTTCGCCTCCGCCCGCGCCGCCTTCGCGGTCGCTGCTGCTGCTGCTGCTGCTGCTGCCGCCGCCGCCCTCCGCCGAGATCTCGGTTTGCTCCCCTTCCCGCGTGGCTGCTTCCCGCGCGACTGCCGCTTCGCTTCGCGGCGAGGAGAAGTCCGCGCCAGCCGCCCTGCAGCGATCCGGTCCAAGTTCTCCTCCGTGGCCGCTCTCCTCGTCGTCCGCTCTCCGTCAGGGCCTTTTCCGCGCTTTTCCGCTCTCCGCTCTCCTCCTCGCCGCCGCTCTCGCCCTCTCCTGCAGCTAGCTGCTGGTGCGCCCCTTCGAGCCGGGCCAGGTCCTCGTCCCCGCACCCGCCTCCGCATGCAGCGCCTCGTCCGGCGAAGCACCTGCCCAGCGACTCGCGCGTCCTCCGCTGCGGTTCAGGTTATGCTCGGCCCTCCCGCGCTCCGCCTGCAGCGCACAGAGGCCGCCTGGCGCCCGCGCAGGAGAGCGAGCGCGCCTCCTCCTCCTCCTCCTCCTCCACGCGCCCCGGCTCCCCGGACAACGCGACCTGGAGACGCGCGCCGCTGGTCCCCCTTCAAGGGAAGGGTTTGGCGCACGGTGCGCCGGGCTCGGAGATGGTGGTGACCAACCCGCCCGCGCACGGGACGCCCAGTCACGGCGACGGCGCGGCGCGGACGCGGCGGCGGCGGCGCGGCGCGGCGCGGCGCGGCTGGCTCGCCGAGCCGACGCTGCAAAGCCGGCTGGCGCAGCGCGTGCGGGTGTCGCAGGACGGGCGGGAGAGGGAACTTGAGGGTGCCAGTCGTGACGCGCTGCGGACTGGAGGCCAGGCAAGGGAGAGGCGGCGCGCGAGGCGCGGAGAGGCGGGGCGAGGGCGAGGGCGAGGGCGAGCGAGCGGGAGTGACGAGGGGGGAGGGGAGAGGATCTGCTGGATTTTTGACTGAAGCTTGCTTTGAGCGAAGCGAATGAGGGCGAGAGGCCGGCTCGTGGAAGGTGAAATGGGGTCCGCAGAGTGCAAGGTGCGGCGAGGGAGCCGAGCCAAATACAGAGTAAAGATTGACTGCCAGTGCGAAGTCGCAGCGAACTTGAAGAGCCAGACTCGCCAACTTGGGGCGGCGGCGTATGATCTCGGCGCGTACTGCTCGGCCTTTTCTGCAGAGGCTCGCCAGTGCGTGCCAGTGCACAACGAGGACTCCTACGAGCCGTCGCAGGCTCTTCGTGAGGAGACGGCCTGACTCGCTCTTCTCGCTTTGGCCTTTCCCGCTCTATCCTTTCTCGTTGTGGTCTCTCTCTCTCTCTCGCTCTGACCTCTCTTGCTCTGGCCGTTTTCGCCCTGGCCCCCCCTCGCTATGAGCATTCACGCTCAGGCCTCTCCTGCGCTGGCCGCTCTCACCCTGGCCTCTCTCAGTACCATGACTCAAGCTTCTCACTCCGGCACCTTTCACTTGCATCTCCTCCTCACAAGTCAGCACATGGATCAGTTCTTTTGAGCGCCGAAGTCGTCAGCATCCTGCATCTGGGCCGCGTAAAAGGTGGCGATCTCCTGGTCGAGCTCGTACCAGTGCTTCATCTTCTCGATGGGCTTGGGGTCGAGGTCGACCACTGCGATGGAGTAAATGTAAGGATCCTTGGGGCTGTGCACGACGGCGCGCGTGGAGCTGTCCTTGGAGGGCGGCTGCTCCGGGGAGGAGGGCTGATCGACGGGCTTGGCGCTGGGCTTGGCGGGCTTGAGCACGAGCATGACGGAACAGTCCTTGGCGGTGCAGGAGAGCAGGAAGCGGCGCACGAGGTCGTGCTGCGCGTCCGGGTCACGCGGCAGCTCCGTGGGCGGATCGCGCGGCAAGATGGGCTCGCCCTCGGCGAGCGGCTGCACGGTCTCGCCGCGCGCCTGGATCTCCTGGTAAATGGGCCAGACAGCCTCAATGTCGCAGTCGTCAAGCATCTGCATGCGCTGAACGCGGCGCAGCAACGGCTCCTTGACGAGGATGTCGGCGAGGGCATTAAGCAGGCCGTCGACGCCCCACTGAGCCATTCCCGGTTGCTCGACCAGGAGCGCGCCGAGTTCCTCAGGGCTGCCATGGCCCTTGGCATCGGGAAAGGCCATGGCGCCGTCCACAAACATGCGGAAGTTGTTCTGCGGCGTTTCGACGAGCGCGTGCAGTGCACGCAGCACGCGGTCGCGGTCGTACGAAAAGAGATCCAGCGGCGAGTAGGCGCTGAGCGTGTCCAGCTTGCCCTCCTTGTTCTTGAGCGCCTGGTGCATGGTGAAGCGGTCCGTGGTGCGCTTCACCTCATGGGACACGAAGGGGCTCTGCGACGGCACGAAGCCACACTTGACCTTGAGCTCAAAGCACAGCGACGGGCCCTCGCCGTGCGGAATGCTCGTGTTGTCCAGCATGAGCAGGCCCGTGCGCAGCCCAAGGTCCAGAGGGTGCTTGCGCCGCTTCTCCGGCCGCGACGGCTCGATGTGCTCCGCCAGCGCCGGCAGGAAGCCATCCGGGAAGGGCACCTCGGCCGTGGGCTGCACGTAGCGACGCCCCAGCAGTGGCAGCACGACACGATCCACAAAGTGCAGCGACTCGGTCCACGGGTCCTTGGCGCCCGACTTGCCCCCGCTCGCCGCAGGGTTGTCCTTGCGGACGCGCAGCACGAACCCTTGCAGCCGCTCGTCCGGCCCCGTATACCGCGTCGTCAAGTTCAGGGCGCCTTCCGCAATGTACCGCCACTCGTCCGGCTTGCTCGCCGCAAAGGCCGCTTGCACATCGTCCACCTCCGAGGAGTCCTGCTGCGGGTCGTCCTTGGACTTTGCCTTGGCCTTGACCTCAGCCGCCGCCTTGGGCGGCTTGGGCGGCTGCTGCGCCATGGGTTCCTGCGCCTCGGCCGCCAGCTGCGCACGGGCAGGCGCCGGCGCCGCCGCGGCCTCCGGTGCGGAGCTGCCGCAGGGCCTGGGCTTCTTCGCCCGGACGCATGCCAGCAGCGAGGCTGACGCCGTCAGGAAGACCGCCACGCGCTCCATGGCCTTGCGCCGCCGTGTCTGCCGCCCTGCCGCCGCGTCGCCCCGCCCCTTCGCCCGTCTGCCAGCCGCCGCGTCGCCCGCGTCGCCGCGCTCGATCGGGTTCTATCTTTGCCGACGTTGAGGCGAGTCCTCTCCTCTCCTCCGGACAACGACTCGGAACTGGCCCTCGAAGGCTCATCAGCGCTCATCGGGCGCACTCACGCTGCGAGTCAGGCCTGCCACTGCTGTGGTCACTGCACGGTCAATCAACGCGATGATGCGAGCCCCCGCCAGCGCCGCACGAGGAGCGGAGGCTCGCCTCTCGCGTTGCTGAATTGGTTTGTCGTTGAGGTGGTTTGGCTTTTAACGTCGTCGGAGTCGAAAGGCTTGCTGCGCTCGTCGGCAATGCGCAGGAGAGACGACGGTGCGTGGGTAACCTTGGCCAATGAGCGGCCAAGGGGCTGGAAATCAAAGACGGGAGCTAGCTAGACAGGTGCGTTGAGCTGCTTTATCTATTGCATGCATAAAAGGGTATTTCAACTGGTCTGGCAGGCCTGCAGATTCTTTCACGTGGCCGAAGCAAATGGTACAGGATGCTCATGGAGCGTAAGAGGCGTCTTCGAGGCGAGCCACGGAGGGATGGGATGTGAGCTTCTTGACTTACTAAAGGTGGGAAAGCTCCGAGTCAGGCCCTTGATAACGCGGCAGCACGAGCATGTGCTGCGTGCGGCCGCGACGAGGCGTGCGGCGCGTCGGCGAGGCGCTCGAGGCGTCGACGAAGAACGTGTTACGGCGGAGCGCGGGTCGCACGCACAGCAGCCCGACACTGGCGGTCGGGCTCGTCGGTTCGTGCTCCTCCACGGAGCACGTCTCGTGCGATTTCGTCTTGATGTGCGCCTCTTCGTCCATGGGCTCGCTGGACTCACCACGTGCGCAGGCCATATTGAGATTGCTTGCGCTCCCGCCTCGCGTGCTTCGCCAAGAAGGGGAACTTGAGGCCAGACGCGTGTTGCGTGGGACTGAATTGCGGTTCTGCTGCCGAGGCGAGAGCGCAAGCTCGCTCGAGGCGGTGCGCTGCCTGCTTGCCATCCAGCAGGCCTGCCTGCCAGCTTGCTCGCCCACCGGTCTGCGCTTTTGGAGCCTCGTCGCCGCGCACGTGAGCGAGCGAGCGGGCGAGCGGACCCGACGGGGTCCGCTCTCTCGAGCGTGCGTGATTGCCCCCGCGACCGGGCGCGTGCTGGGCTAACAGCAAGGTCGAAGTCCTTCCGAAGTTCCGCGCTCGCTCGCGGAAGACCAAGAGAAGCCCCGGTCGTACAATCTATAGGAGGTATGCTCACGATCATCCCATTTCTTGCGAACTTACCGTCCTTCACAGGGGCACCCACGAGCAGCGGCGGTCTGTAGATCTTGATTCCAACACTCCGCCCCGCACGCTCTTGTTCGCCCACAGCCCATGCCGGCGGGGCAGCCGTCACCGCGGCTGCCCGGGTGCACCAACGGCACTGGCAGCCAAGCCCAATGCCAGGTCCGCGCCGCCTCGCGCCGCCCACGAGGGGAGCCGACCTCGACATCTCGCGAGCACAGCCTGTGAGGCAGGCCAGGCCAACTTGACAAGGAATTTGGAGCCTGCCACGACTAGGCCGTCCCGGCCGCTACCAGAACGACGTCACGGCAGCAACCGAGTCCCGACGCATCGCGCGGCGGGACGCTTTGGCGCACACAGGCCCAAAGCTGCTGCTGGAAGTGGACGTCTACGCCGCAGGCTGCCCCGTGCGGCGCGCACAGTCAATCGGCGGAAGCGTGCCACCACCTGCGGCCAGGCGGCAGAGCGACCTGCGACACGACTTAGCGACACGACCCGGACTCGGGTTGGTCTCACTCGAGCCGCGCGGCCGAGCCTGGCGGGCTGATCTCGCTCCGCTCCAGAAAACTTGGAATCGCCGGCACTTCTCAGCTGCCAGCAGGTCGTTGTCCAAAGCCGCCATGTTGATGGCTCGTCTCGGCTCTTCATAGCTCGCCTCGTCTCGGCTCGGCGCAGCGTGTGCCGCCTCGTCCCGGCCTCGGCTGGGCTGGCCGCTCGCTCGCCGCCGGGCGATGAAGCCAGCCAGCTAGCCAGGCAGGCAGGAAGGTGGGACGGGACGCGTCGCACAAGCTCTCTCCCTCTCAATGCGCCTTGGAGCTCCCCTTGGTTTGCTCAACCGCCTGCCCGACGCTCCCCTCCCAGGGGCAGCCACCCAGGGGTAGCCAGCCGCCATGGCCTCGAGCTCGCTCCGGACTCCTACGCTCTCAGCAACCTGAACGCGGCAGGGCTTATCTGCCGGCCGCTGTGAAAGCCTGCTTCGCGCTGCGCGAGCCGGCTGCTGGCCGCTGTGAAAGCCTGCTTCACGCTGCGCGACAACAGCTCCGAGCGTCGGAGCTCTGGGAGCAGCGGCCAGCGGACCAGGGAGATCGTCGCACATCGCTTCACAGGCTGGGCGCTATGGCTGGCAGGCCCACGCGAACGCAAAACGTACAGTCAGGATGATGCCAGGCCATCCATCGATCGCGGCGAGCAATCAATTGCGCGCGGAGAGCGCGAGTCGACGAACTGACGCAGCTTGCGCTGCCGTCCAGGCGCCTCGAGCTGTTGTTGCGACGTTGGCACGCAACCGCGCGACGTTGCAGCGGGGCTCAGGCTGCCGTAGCGCAGAGACGAGCAACGTATGGCACCGCGCCTGCATCCGCGCTCGCATCAGCCAGCTCTGGGCCGTGCAGTGACTGCAGTCGCAGGTTCGTCGATGGTTCACTTGCGTTAGCAAGCCCTCACAGGCCTCGCGATTCGGTGTCGCGATGCGCGAAACCTGCCTCGCGCACGAGCGTCGCCGCTGTGATTGCAAACCCTGCCAGCCCTGTGATTGTGAAGGACCCGCGCCGCTTTGCGCTGGTCGCGGCACCCGCTTCCGCCAATGTCCGGGATGATCGTGGGATCGGGTCACCCGCCTGGCAGGCCAACTGCTGTTGCACGTCGTCTTTGCAAGCACTGGTCATGGCAGCGCTGTCGGGAGGCGCCGTCGCGCGCGGCGGTCCCACCCGCCAGTGGCCGGGAGGGAGCCTGTGCGCGTGTATAGGCGCGCGCGTATCCGCTAGCGGGCGCAGAGCACGCCGCCAGGCCGCGGCGCGCGTCCAGATCGTATGTGATGATCACGCAGCCGAGCCGTCCCTGGCCGGCTGGGCGGCCCAGGATGGCCAGGGATTTGGCGGCCATGGCCGGAATCGTCGTCCAAGCCGCTCCAAGCCTCTCGTCAGGGCGTCCAGGCCTCCCGCAGCGCGTCGCAGTGGGCCCCTCCAGGATCACCGTGGGAGCACAATGTCGGAGTGTTGTTCGAAGAACGAGGAGCACCACGCCCCACACACCACTTGACGCCTTCTTGCGCTGCGGGAAGGGCGGATCTGCGAAAGGGTGGGACACGGTCCCGGCGCCAAGAAGAAGATTTGCAAGAAAGACCAAGGCGCAGTCAGTGGGTATACAGTATCGAAGTCGTCGAAGTGTTGTTCGAGAAAAAGGGAGCCGCGTCCCCCACACAGCTCAACGCCTTCTGAGCTGCGGGAACTGCGGAACTGCGGATGGGTGGGACACGGTCCCCGAGCCAGAAAGGAGAGAGAGAGAAAAAAAAGAAGCTTCCTGAGAGGGGATCGAACCCTCGACCAATAGCTATCAAACTTCGCGCTTGACGCGCGAGTAAAAGGCTATCGCTCTAACCACTGAGCTACCAGGAAACAGACCATAGTCCACTTAGTGGAAATCTGCGGGAGCCTATAAGGGCGGTTGCTGTTGCCGCGTGTGCCGCCGTCGTTCCGCGCGCGGGTGTTGAGGCGGGCTGCGCGCAAGGAGAGACGCTGGCGTGAAGGGGCTGACTCTCACGGTGAACAACTAACAGGAGCTTAATTAGCTTTGAGGCAGGTGACTTGGTTGCTCGGTGGCTTGGGGCGCCTGTGAGTAACATAAAAATCGTCTTCAGGGTCTTCTCGAGAGAACGGCAGTGCCAACTCTTGCATGAATGCGCAACATGCATGAATGTCGCGCGACATGTGTATCATGGTGAGACTTGCATACCCTGCAAGCTGAGCTGAGAGCGAATGAGCTTGCGCGTGGCGGTCTTAGGAAGCGTGTCCCAGATGGCTGTTGGCAAGGGGAGCACAATGTCCGGGACGAGCATGCGCGAGAGCTGAGCGTCACAGTGAGCATGGAGGCGGGCGCCGAGCTCCGCCTCGTCGGGGTCATCCTGGTCGCTGCTGCGGTCGACGCGCGCGAGGACGAAGGCGGCCAGACGCCCAGACTCCGCGTCCCAGAAAACGACCGCCTGCGAGACTGCCTCGTGGCGCAGGAGGACGCGCTCGACCTCGGACGGGTAAAAGCTGGCTCCCGTCGGCAGCGTGATGCGGTCGTCGGCGCGGCCAAGCAGGTACAGAAAGCCAGCCTCGGAGCGGTAGCCCATGTCGCCGGTGCGGAACCAGCCGTCGATGCGCTCCGGGGCGCGGCGCCAGTAGCCGCGGCACATCATGGGTGTCTTGACCGCGATCTCGCCAGGCTCCTCGCACGTGCCGGCAACCGGGGCGCCAGTGGCCGGGTCCACGAAGTGGACGGCCGACACGCCGCTGGGCTCGATACCCACCGAGCCGGCATGCGAGGCGAAGTCGTTCGGGTCCAAGATGGAGATGATGCCGGCCTCCGTGGACCCGTAGACCTCCACGAAAGCGGCGTCGCAAAAGTACGAGTGCATGCGCTCCTGCGTGGCGGATGACGTCATGGCGCCGCTGCACATGATCTGCCGTAGGCTCGAGAGTCGCCTGCCGCCTGCGTGCTTCTCGGCGTGGTCGATGATGGACACCAAGTGCGCCGGCCCACCAGTCGTGTAAGTGGCAGCGAACGTGTCGGCAGCGTTGAATACAGTCTCGCCGCGCGCCGCCACGCGCCGCGACAGCAAGAGCACGCGGTTCCCCAGGTACAGCATCATGTTCACAAAGAAGAAGCTCGAGATCCCGTGCAGAGGGTAGATGGCCAGAAAGGTCTCCTGCGCTGGCCGAAAGTGCATGTGCGTCAAGTGCGCGAAGAAGCCCTGGATGCTCCCGTTCTGCGTGCGCACGACGCCCTTCTTCGTCCCGCTCGAGGTTCCGGAGGTGTACAGAATGGCCCACGGCGCGTCCAGCTCGCCCTCTGGCGCGACCAGTTTGCCCCCCGCGAGTTGTTCGCTGCGCGCGGCGAGCAGCTCGCCGCGCTTCACCAGCTCCACGCGCACGCTGTTCCCGCACGCAGCCTCCAGCTGCTTGCGTCGCATCTTGCCGTCCACCGGATCGCCGGCGCGGCCCTCCAGCACGAGCACGAGTACAGGGCTGTGGCAGCGCGCAGCGTGTTACGTCAGTGTGTGCGCTGGCTGCTGCTATGATCAGCTTCGAGTCCTCTGCTCAACTCACTCAGCGTCCGCAATGACCTCAAGGAGCGCCGCGGTGGGCGCCTGCGCGTCCACCGGTACAAACACAAGGCCGACCAGCGCCGCGGCAAGCCACAACACCACGTGCTCGACGGCATCGTCGCCCGTCACCACCACGCGCTCGCCGGCCGGCACGCCCTGCTCGCGCAGCAGCCAGTGCGCCGTGCCCTGCACGGCCGCCCAGAGCTCCGCATAGCTCACCTCACGCTCCATACGTGCGCCATCGTCGGAGACCTCCACGAGCGCGCTTGCGGCGCCGCGCCGCGCTGCCAGCTTCTCCACCTCGCGCGGCAGCGTCGTGAAGGCGCAGCTCATGCTTGCAGCGTGCAGTGCAGCCCACGCCGCTGCTTCCTGTTCGTGCGCGCCGTGCGTGGAGCTCCTGCCTACCGCGCCTTGCGCGCCCCACCTTGCGGCCACCTCGCGGCCCGCCACCGACGGCCGTGGCAAGCTTTCCTGATTTGCATTTTCGTTTCGTTCATCATTCCATCCTCTGTCAGTGCCAGTGCTTGCACTGTCCTGTGAGTGCACTTGGCCTAACCACTCGGCTCTCCTGCACCACAATCTGTGGTGCCATGAGATTCTTCACGGTGTCATCAGTTGCCTTGCATGCTAATTATTTCATTCATCATCAGGCGTCCCGGAGAAGCGTTCCATGTAAATTACGACGCGCCTGCCTTGTGATTGGATAGGGATCCTTGGGTGGGGTCCGCTGGAGCAATCACAATCAACGCGCGATGCACTCGTTCTTCTTCCACTTGCAAAACTTGCCAAAGCCCTTGGAGCGGTGCTTGCGGTGCCATGAGATTCTTCACAGTGTCATCAGTTGCCTTGCATGCTAATTATTTCATTCATCATCAGGCGTCCCGGAGAAGCTTTCCATGTAAGTTACGACGCGCCTGCCTTGTGATTGGATAGGGATCCTTGGGTGGGGTCCGCTGGAGCAATCACAATCAACGCGCGATGCACTCGTTCTTCTTCCACTTGCAAAACTTGCCAAAGCCCTTGGAGCGGTGCTTGCACTGCTTCTTGCGGGCCTTGGTGTTGGCGGTGTCCCACTCGTTGACGGACTCGCACAGAGTTTCGATCACGTGGCAGTCGCCGTCGTGAAAGACGCAGCCGTTCGTGTCGGCGCAGGCGTCGGCGTCGGAGCCGGCGGCGTGGCAGGCGGAGACGCCCTGGAGTCTCTCAGCCCCCTTGACGGCCATGGAACGGCCGTCCGAGATGCGGTTCGCGCACTGGTTCAGGCGCGTGCTCCAAACGCAGGCTTCGTCGCGCGCCTGGCAGTCGCTGGAGGACGCAAAGTCGCAAAAGCCGCGGTTCATGCACTCGCCCCCATAAAAGACGCAGTGCGCACCGAGCGCCTCGCAGGCAGACGACGTCGTGGCGCCGGCGTCCTCACAAGTCACGAAGCGCGCGCGCAGCATGCGCGCGTGGTTCGCGGCCTCGTCCGCGTAGGCCGCCTGTTCCACCACGCTCTTCATCTCGAGGCGGCCCGCCTTGGTGGTGTGGTCGTACAGCTCGCGCGAGACGTCCTCGGGCGCGTCCCAAGCCGCCACGTTGTCCGCAAAGGACCACGGCTGCCACTCCGTGTAGCGATAGTCCGCCGTGCGAACCGAGAAGCCCATAAAGCTAATCTCGCGCTCGTCCTTGGAACAGTCCAGGCCCTCATCCACGCAACGCATACAATCCACCTGCGTCCCGTCCGACAGAAAGCAGAACCGGCAGTCCACCTGCTGCTCCGGCTTATCATCGTCCACGCAAATGGGCCAGACGCTGAAGGACGCGTTGTTCGGGTACGACCAGGCGTGACCGCCGAGCTGCGGCAGGCGCAGCACAGTCTGCACGACCTCGTCAGCCGGATTCGAGTCGTCCCGCACGAGATGCGCGAAGCTGCGGCCGTTGATGCCGTTGTCCACAATGTCCGTCATGCCCAGCGGCACGCCGGCCAGCTCCGCGAGCGTCGGGAAGAGGTCCACGCTCGAGACCGCGGCGGACTCGGCCGATCCGGCACGGCTGCGGTCCAGCGGGTCGCGGATCCACAGCGGCACGCGCAGCGCGCGCTCATACAGCGTGCCCTTGCACCATGTCTGCTTCTCGCCCAGCGACCAGCCGTGGTCCGAGGTGACCACGACGAGCGTCGAGTCCTTAAAGGCGGACGCATCCAGCGCGGCCAACAGCTCGCCGAGTGCAAAGTCGATCCACTCCACGCAGGCAAAGTAGCCCTGCCGCAGCCGCTGCGTGACGGCATCCGGCAGGTCGCCCCAGTACGCGTCCGCGGCGCCGCTCGTCGCCACCTCCTGGGACGTGAGCAGGTCCAGGCACATGCCCTTTTGCGCCTGCCAGGGCACGCCCGTGGGTCGCTCCGCCTCGGCAGCCGCCGGCAGCGAGACCTGCGCAAGGTCCTTGTAGAAGCGTTGCGGCGCGCGAAACTTGGTGTGCGGCCGCCGGAAGCCCACCGTCATCATCCAGTGCTTCGAGCCCTTGCGGTAAGCCTTCTTGCCCTCCAGCGTCTTGATCTGGTTCTTGGCCCACTGCAGCGCCTGGTAGTCCGTCAGGTCCTCGTCTGCCGCCGTATCATCGCACACAATCGCGTCGCCGCACTTGTTCTCAGTCATGTGCGGCTCCGCATCGTAGTTGTCGATCCACATCTTGTTGTTCTTGACGAAGTGAAAGATCTTGCTCGTTCCGTACGTCGCATAGCCCTGCTGCTGGAACCACTTCGGCAACAGCAAGGTGCTGCCCAGCTTCTCTTCCTCCTGGTCCGCATCGGTGTGGATGTAGTAGCCAAGCGAGGTGGGCAGCCGCGACGAGAGGATTGACCCGCGTGAGGGCCCACACAGCGCCTCTTGTACGTAGGCTTGGTCAAATTGCACGCTCTGCTGCGCCAGAGCGTCCATGTTGGGCGTGGACACGTCCGAGCTGCCGTACACGCCAACCTCTGGCCGCATGTCGTCGACCATGACCAAGAGCACGTTCAGGCGCTGCGCTGTCGCGGCCTCGGCGCCCGCCATGGGCCAGCTCGCGGCGGCCAGTGCGACGAGCGTCGTGAGAGCTCGTCTCTGCATCCTCTTGGCTGCTCGCTGTGCGCACGTTCACGTCACGAGTTGGAGCTATGCTCCTCCGTCGCGTCGCGGAAGAGTGGCCCTGGAGGCTTCCTCCGTCCAAAGACTCCTCCGCGGCGTGCGGCGCGGCCCGCGCCGGGGCCCCGCGCAAGCGCGTCGTGTACCAAGAACCCCATGAGAACGGCTCACTGTCAGCGGGCCTGCCGTCGGCCATATTTGCAACGAATCCAGGCCTCGAAGAGCTCTTCCATGACATCGGCGAGCGCCCCAGAGGCCTCCTTGAGCTTTCCCGCGGCCAGTGCGAGCCTGATCATGTCCCCAAGCCGCTCCGTGGCGTCCCTTGTCCAAGCACAGCGGCGCATGAAACGCGCCCGCGTTTCGAGGCACTCTATGGCAGCCGAGTGACGAAGTCCCACACGAACTTGCACACGTCCCAAGCCGACCTCCGCCCCGGGTCGGCGAGCCGCCGGGACAATGGCCGCGCACGCGCAGCTCCGCCGGGCCAAGCGAGTCGCGCCGCTCTAAGCCCACCGTGGCGTGTCCTTCTCGCCGGCGTCGCCCACCTGCCCCAGCCTGCAGCAGCGCGAGCCTGAGATCCGCGCCGTGCTGGGGCAGGCCAGAGGTGGGCACTGACTGCAGAGCAGGCGGGTGGGTATTGACAGCGGGCGCTCCGCTCTCCCAGCGACCCTCGCCAGCGCCGCGTAACGGAAGGCCAACACCTCCCTGCTAACTTAGTAACATCGGCGGCGGCGGCGGCGGCGGCGGCCACGCGCTCGCTGTGGCTTGCAGGCCCACGTTGATCTCGCCCGCACCAAGGAGCAGGGCAGCCTAAGCTGCGCTCACGGCCGCGGCGTCGCCCGGGACTAGCGAGCAGTCTGTCCTACAGCCGCTGGGGGGTCCCGCCGCTTCCGCCTTGTATCGCGGCAGCGGGCAGACCAAGGCAGGCAGGCAGGCAGGCAGGCAGGCAGGCCAGCCGCCGCCGCATCGGGGCGCTCTGGCCTCGCAGAGCCGCATCGCGCCGCGCAGCGCCCTCGCTTTCGCCGTCATCCTCTGCGCGCTCCGGCTCGACCTCGTCCTCGCGCTCGCTCCTGCGCGCCGCGCCGGGACTCGCGCACCGCCCCACCTTGGGACCGGGCCGCGTTTAGTACACTGCCTGCGCCGCGTCCGGAACCGCGCCAGGGGGGCAGCCTGCGCAGCGCGGCGAGCGGCTCCCTGGGGGCCGACGGCGCGGCGGGGACCTCGGTCGGCGCGGGCGCGCTGGGCCGCATCGGCCGGCAAGGCCGCGCTGCTGCGGCAGACCGCGAGCACTGGGCTGCGCACGCAGGCAGGCAGGCACGCAGGCCAGCCAGCGAGCTTGGCTTGCGCGCGAACCTCGGGAGGAGGCCTCGCCCAGGCTTGCTTGCTGCGAGCGCCCGAAGGGAGGCGCTCTCGCGCGGGCCAGCGAGCCGGCCAGGGAGCGAGCTAGCCAGCCAGCTGCACCGGCCGTTGGCGGGAAAGCTCCGCCAGAGCCCTATCTGGCCGAAGGAGCGGGCCTCGCGGCTGTTGAGAGCGGCGTCGGGCCGCTCGTCTTCGTCGTCGTCGTCTTCGTCGTCTTCTTTTCCTTTCTGTCTCCCGCGGTTGTCCGTGTCGTCACAGTGGCGGGCGAGATGCAGGGCGATGCGGAGGACATGGTGGCGGCGACGCTGGTGGCCGCCGCCCAGGCCGGGCTGCGGTGCGTGAATGACACCGAGGACGCGGACGTGGTGTGCTGGGACCAAGACGAGTGCATGGTGCTGGGCCACGCCGCCCAGGGCTCGCAAGTGTTCGAGCGGCCCGACTTCATGGATGGCTTCGCGGTGGCCGCGCTGGCGCTGTCGGCCGTATCCGTGGTGGCCTCTCTGGTCGCCATCTTCTTCGTGGTGCGCCACCGCAACAAGCCCGTGATGCGCATATCGCAGTACGAGTTCATGCTGCTGCTGGCCATCAGCTTCTTCGTCTTCGACCTGGCGCAGCTGCTGCAGGTCGTGGGCTATGTGGGCTACTTCCCCGGGATCTGCCGCGCATACTTTTTCCTCTTCTTCGTCTCGGCCACGGCCATCTTCAACATCCTCTCGCTCAAGACCTTCCGCGCCTGGCGCCTGCTGCGCAGCACGCAGACCATGCGCCGCCTCACCATCGGCACGCGCACGCTCCTGCGCTGCCTGGTGGTCTCCGAGCTCGCCGTCATCACGCCGCTCGCCATCTGGTTCGGCCTCTACCCGCTCGAGGTCAACCCTTGCGAGGCCCGCGGCGCCGAGTGCGCCGCGGCCGCCTCCTTCCAGGGCGGCGAGGGCGACATCTTCAACGCCGCCATGTCGGCCGTGCTGCTCGTTGTGCTGCTCATCACGCTCATCGTCGCCTTCCTCGCGCGCAAGGTGCCCTCCATCGCCTCCGAGGCAAGCGGGATCTTCGTCACGGTCGCGCTCTTCTGGATCGGCATCTTCGTCGTCGTCTCGCTCGTCTACATGGTTGGCGATCTCCCCAGCACCACCAAGTCCTTCATCGTCTCGGCCTACTTTTGCTTCACCACCGTCCTCTCGCTGGCGCTCCTCATCTTCTACAAGGCGGCCTACTTTGCGCTCACCCCGGAGCAGGTGCGCTCAACCTTCCTCTCCTCCACGCCGCCCTCCTCCCTGCACAAGCAGCAGTCCAACCACCTCAAGCACCTGCCGCGCCCGAGCTCGCCCCCGCACAACCACTCCACCAGCACGGCGTCCGCCTCAGACATCGACACAGACAATGAGCCCAACGTCAGCTACGCCGCGCTTGCGCGCCAGCAGAGCCAGCATCGCATTATCTCCACCGTCTGAGCGTGTCCTGCCTTCTGCACTAGCCCTGTATTCTATCGCAAGACTGATTTTAAGATCGCTCCCTGGCATTCAAGTTGCTACTGGACGCACGGTCACCGCCGGCGTGCGGCGTGACCCAGGCTGCAGTGAGCCTGATCGAGACATGCCGTCACTGCTGTGGTCGTTCGTGACCCGTGTCCGTTGAGCATCATCATCATCATAGCCGAAGGTGTCCGCGCGCCGAGCGCTCAGCGCAAAGATCGTAGGCGTTCCATACGCAGACGGCGATTGCTGCGCGCAAAATTAAAAGAAGTAGGCAACAATGGCCAAGAAGCCCGCCAAGGGCGCCGCCGCGGCCGAGCCGGAGGCGGCCGCGTTCAAGCCGCGCCGCGGCCGCGGCCGCTTCGAGCTCGCCACGGCGCACGGAACGGCCGTCTACGAGGGTGAATGGACCGAGCGCCAGGCGCAGAGCGTCGTCAAGTCTGAGAAGGGCGACGAGACCACCGAGACCGTCGTCGAGATGGTCCAAGACGGTCTTGGCAAGCTCGTGCATGCATCGTTAGGAGAGACCTTTGATGGCGACTGGAAGGACGGCTGCCTGTGGAGGGGCACCTACACCTTTGCGGACGGCAGCGTGTACGAGGGCGAATTCCTGGGTCGCCCGCGCTTCCATGGCGAGGGTTGCCTCAAGCTGACCAGCGGCGACCGCTACGAGGGCACCTGGGTCGATGGCCGCATGGAGGGCCGCGGCCGCCTCACGGCCACCACCGCAAGCTGCCCGACCGAATGGGCTGGCGACTTTGCGCGCGGGGCGTTCTCCTGCGGCTCGGCCATGGCGCTCCACCTGGAGACGCAAGCGAAGGCGCTCCCACCCACCGTGCGCTTCCTCCTCGAGGCCGACGACGGCAGTGTCTGTGAGGAGAAGAGCCTGTGACAGTAACAAATCCCAGGGTACAAATCCCAGCCAGAACTTGGTGTGAAGAAAAGGAGAAGGCGAAGGCCACGGACACGATCTCTTGCTTGCACGAGCGGGCGGGAACTCGATTAGGCTAGCTGGTCTCGGACTTGGGCTGCTGCTGCTGCTGATGTTGCTGTTGCTGTTGCTGTTGCTGTTGTTGCTCCTGATGCTGCTTTTGATGCTGATGCCGCATGGGAGGCATGCCGCCAGGCATGCCCGGAGGCATGCCGGAAGACATGCCCGGCGGCATGCCCATGCCTTGAGCCATGCTCGGCGGCATGCCCGGCGGCATGCCCACGCCTTGCGGCATGCCCGACGGCATGCTTGGCGGCATTCCCGGCGGCATGCCAGAAAGCATACCGGACGGCATGCCCGAAAGCATCCCAGGCGGCATCTGTGGAGGATAGTATTGCTGGTGCGGGTGGTGGTGATGCGAAGGGGTGGCGTGCGGATACTGTTGGTGCTGGTATTGAGGCTGCATGTGGGGGGGAAAGGGCGAGGGCTGCTGCTGGAGCGAGTGAAAAAAGGCAAGCTGGTCGTGGGAGAGCGGGGGCGGCGCCGGGCGCACAAAGGTGATGACGACAAGCTTCATGCGGTCGAGCTGGACCTCCTTGACCAGGTGGCAGGTGGGATCGGTCTCAAGATCGGTGAGGTCGGCGTTGAAGGGTACCTTGATGGCCAGATAGCGCGCGTGGCCAGCGAGTGTCTTGCAAATATCGGCCAGGGTCCGGTTCGAAATGTACAGGACGACCTTGTCGCGCTTGTGGTACTGCTTGCCACCCCAAGGCGGGTCGAGGAAGAGAATGTCCTGGCGGATCTGCGGGCACACGCGCAGGCAGTCGCCCTCGTAGAGTTGCAGCTGGCCCACGAGGGGCGGCGGCGTAGGGGCTGGCGGCAGCGGTGGCGGCGCCGAGCGCTTGCTCTTGTCGTGGTGCTTGGCCTCAGAGCCGTCGTCTTCGGCGGGCTGCGCCTCGCTGCCGTTGGCGGCGGCGGCCTCCTCCTTCGATGCGTGCGCCAAGGCCTCCTCGTCCGGCGTACCGTCCCGCTTGATGAAGCGGTGGCCAGAGGCGGACACGAGGCGCTCGTGCTCCGTGCACAAGCCTAGGTTGTGCAGGAGCATGCCACAGCGCAGGTGGTCGAGCTCCACGGCGTTGACGGAGCGAAAGTACCGCAGGAATGAGATGGTGTTGCCGCCGACGCAGGCCGTGGCGTCCGTCACGATGGCATGCTCCGTGATGCCGTCCAGCCCGCGCAGCGCCTGCGAGATGGTCTCGGCGTGCTGGATACCCGTCACGCTGAAGGTGGCGACCTCGTCCATCTGGATCTCCGCGAGGAAGTCGGGCGACAAAAAGCCCCAGAGCCGGTTCCACTTGCCCTGCTGGCCCCTGGGTGCCGACTTCTTGTTGAGCACCGTCGTGTTGAACTCGCCGCCGCCGTAGCCGGCCGACCCGTCGGACGCCAGCAGCGGCCTGTCCGAGAACCCGGGCGGTCCGGGGCCCGCGCCTACCGGATCGTCGAAGACGCTGCGCCCGCCCACGAGCACGCCGCCGGACTCGTCCACGACCGTCTCGCGCCGCGCCGCCATCTTGCCGCCATCTTCATCTTCATCTTCGTGCGTGCCGTTCGCGGCAGGGGCCGCCGGCGCTGCCGCGGCAGCGGCCGCCGGCGCCGCCGTGGCCGCGTCCACGGCTGCAGCGGCCACGCCGCCGCCGCCGCCGCCGAACCCCGGAGGCGCGCGCGCCTCCATGCGCCCGGCAGACTTGGACCGAGATACGGGTCTGCTGCCTGGGGCGCCGGGCGCAGACAGGTTCTCCCCCATCTCCATCCTCCTTGCTCTGCTCTGCATGCAGAGCAAGGAGCTGAGCAGAGACACCATGCAGAGCTGAGCAGAGACAAGGCAGGGTTCCATGGTGTCCCGCCGAATTCTGCAGCAGCAGCAGCAGCAGCAGCAGCAGCAACAACAGCAGCAGCAGCAGCAGCAGCAGCAGCAGGGACACAAGCAGCACCGCCGGCGAGAGGGTGTGGTCTTGGCCACCTTCGTCAGCAACCACTCGAGCGCCTTCTTGTGCGCTCGTTCTTGTGCGCTCGTTGCCTCTTGCCAATGGCCGGCCAACTGCGGGACCATCGTGTACGGTGGAAGCTCGCTGAGCAGAGGGCATGTGCATCGTTGAGATCGACCTGACAGTGAGTGCGCCGGCGTGCAGGACCCGCCCGAGCAGACGGATGCAAAGCAAATACAGAAAGAACGATTCCTTTTTGCGGACCCCGCCGGTAGGCTTCTTGTTTTTCTACTTTTTGGACTCGGCGCTGAGGCGAGGCTCGTCGCGGAAGAGGTTCCAGACGAAGATGGCGCCGTCGAGCCCGACGGAGAGGAGCTGGCGGTCGTCCTCGGAGAAGGCAAGGCCGGAGAGCGCGCCAGTGTGGCCGAGGCAGGACTGGAGGAGGACGGGGGAGCCGCCGACCATAGCCCAGAGCTTAACGACGTGGTCCAGGCCACCCGTGGCGAAGAGGTCGCCACGGTGCGAGACGGCAATGCAGGTGGCCTCATCGGTGTGCATGCCCTGCGCCGCGCTGGTGACGGCGGTGATAGGGACCGGCTCGCGCAGGTCCCAAAAGGAGATGGAGCGCTCCTGACCCATGGTAATGACGACGGTCTGATCGCGGTTCATGGCGATGTCGTTGATGCCGCCCATGCGCTGGGTGTGCGCGCTGATGCGCTTGTCCTGACGCAGGTCCCAGCAGAGGAAGGACTTGTCGCGGCTGCAGGAGATGGCGTGGACGTCGTCGTCGAAGAGGACGATGCGCGTGACAGCGCGCGTGTGCTCCTTGAGGTGCGAGACGAGCTGGCGCATGCGCATCTCCCACACGCGAACCTCGCCGTTCTCGCCGCCCGTCACGACGTAGCGCATGTTGTTGGAGAGGCGCAGCGCAGTGACGCCCCCGGCGTGCGCGTCGCGGATGGTCCACAGCAGCTCGCCCGTGCCGGCGTGATGTGAGCGCACGCAGCCATCGGTCCAGCCGGACAAGATGGCGTCAATGGTGAAGTGCACGCAGGTCGCATAGTCCACGCGCGCCTGCGCGGGGCCGGCGTGCGGGTCGCGCGTCGTGGCGGGACCGTTCCCGAGGTCGCCGCCGGTGCCCGCGCGCGTGGTCTCCATGGAGACCGAGTAGTCGTCGGCGGACCAGACGCGCAGGGTGCCGTCCAGCGAGGCCGTGACGAAGGTCTCGTTGGAGTCCGGCGCGAAGGAGAGCGCCGTGATCCCGCTGCACGAGTTCCAGCACACGCGCACGGGCTGGCGCAGCGCGCCAACGCGCGCGCGAAGAATGTCACCGCTCGAGGAGCCGGCCACGGCCTCGCGGCCGTTGGGCCCAAAGGCCAGGCCGCGGACCGCGCCGCGCAGCGAGGCGCCCTCCTCGTCCACCCAGGAGCCGTCCGCCGCGCGGTACACGAAGCGCGCCATCGTGCCGTCGCCGCCCCCCACGAGAATGTTGGTCTCGTCGCACGGATTCACGTCAAGCGCCAGCACGCCGCCGCCGCACGCCGGGGTGGCCACGGCGAAGGTGGCGGTGGCCGCTGCGAAGCGCTCGCTGCGGCTCGGCTTGACCAGGTACGCCATGAAGTCACCGCTCGCCGTGCCAGCCAGCAGCCACTCGTCCTCGTAGCCCTCGCGACCGCAGCTGTCCGGCACGTGCGCGAAGACCAGGCATAGGTGCTGGCGGATGTTGCGCCGCGAGTCCGCCACCTCGAGCGCCAGCTCGCCCGTGTACGGGTTGAGTGCCCACATGGCCAGCACGTCGCCGCCCGTGGCAAACTGATAGCAGCTCGTGTCGCGGCGCTTGACGTCCTTGGCGAAGCCGCCCCAGCGCGCACAGTCGACGCGGCCCAGGCTCTTGGGCAGCTCCGTGCTGGCCACCAGCATGCCGGTCTTGAGGTCCCAGATCGCCATGTGCCTATCCTCGCGCCCCATCGACATGAGCAGCCGCTCGTCGTCCGAGAAGCACAACATGCCGACGCCGCCGTCGTGCTCGGAGAACCGCCACAGCTCGCGCTGCTCCGCATAGTCCCAGACCACCACGTCCGAGTCGACGCTCAGGTCGCCCGAGGCCAGGAAGCTGCCTCTCCGCGACAGCGCCAGGCACGCCACGGGTGCTGCGTGCCCGCGCAGGAACCGCTGCTGGTGCGGGTCCTCGAAGCTCCGCGACACCACCGAGCTCCCGGACACGTACACGAACTCGCCCGACACCGGGTGAATGTACAGGCTCGGCTGCTCTGTGCACGAGTACCCAATCGCGTGCTCCAGCTCCGCGCTCGCCATAGTTTTGGCCTTTGTTCTGCGCGTCTCGCGCACGCGAGCACGCAGGACAAATCAACCAAGCTCTGCCTTGCGCCGCGGCGCCACGAGCCGTGCCCGCACCGCGCCGAGCCGAGCCGTGCCGAGCCGAGCCGAGCCGAGCCGGGCAGGGCTCGGAGAGTCGAAGAACGCTACTGCCTGCAGCACGCACGAGGTCTCTCAGCTCTCAAGTTCGCTGTCAATGCAATCAATGCTTGCAAGGACCAGGATGTAACGCGGCTTCGGAGAACGCACGCTGCAGTGCCTGTCTGCGCCTGCCTGCCAGTGGCGGCGGGTTCTTCCTCCCGCGAAGCCAAGTATTCGTTGACCGGCGGCCTAACGGGCGGCGCCGCGGCCGCGCACTTGGGGCGCTTGGCGCTCGCACCAATGAATCGCGGGCTCCCGAATCGATCGAAGATCATCCATCGAATCGATCGCGTGGTGGCCGCGGCGCGCGGGCCAGTCCTTGAAGCGGCGCGCGGCGGGCGGGAGGGCGAGCTGGCCGACGGCGACCGTGGCTGGCAGGCGCGATGTCGGCGGCGCTGAAGCTGGCGGCCGGGCCCGGCGCGGTCGGGCGGCTGGCCGCGTACAAGTGCGCGGTGGCGGCCGCGCTGGGCGGCCAGGCGCTGGAGCTGGTGGCAGCGGCCAAGTCGGCGCTGCCGGCCGGCGCGCGCGCGCCGGCGCTGCTGCTGCCTGAGATCAAGGGCCAGCCCAGCCCGGCGCCGCTGCTGGGCGAGCATGCCATCTGCAGGTTCCTGCTGGCCACCGGCTACAAGGGGCTCGCGCAGAACCTCGTTGCGGAGGACCTCGCCGAGTACGACGAGGTCGTGCTGGCGGCCAGCGCGGCGACGGGCGACGCGCTGGACGCTGGCCTCGAGAAGCGCCTCGCCAACGTGAGTGGGCCGTACCTGGCGGCCGATAAGCTGAGCCTGGCCGACGTCTGCCTGGGCTGCTCGCTGCGGCTGGCGCGCGAGCGCGGGCTGGCGCTCGGCCCGCTCGCCTCGGCGTGGCTCGACAAGATCGTGGCGGCGCACCCCGAGTTCGACAAATGCCTCAAGGCCACCGACAGCGACCTCAAGGTGGCGCTGTTTTCGTACCTGGACAACGCCACCGATCCGCAGAGCGACCTCTGGAAGGTGGTCAAGGAGGCCTGCGACCTGGCTGTGGCCAAGGAGGCGCCCAACATGGAGGCGGCTGTGGGCGAGGGTTCGCGCCAGGGGTCTGGTCCGTACCCGGACTTTCAGCTTAACAGCGCCATGGGCCTCTTCAAGCGCGCGCCCCGCCCGGAGTGGAAGTCTCCGGAGGATGCCGCCAAGGCGCTCGTGGCCAACCTCGAGAGCGAGAAGCGTGTGTATCCGGACATCATTGAGCGCGCCGAGGTCTCGGGCCGCGGCTTTGTCAACCTGTACCTGAACAAGGGGCTCGTCGCGGACCGTGTGCGCAAGCTGGTGGAGCAGGACAAGCTGCTGCCCACGCACGCGCTCAAGACCTGCAAGGTGGGCGTG
Source organism: Thraustochytrium sp. TN22 (assembly GCA_013306675.1). NCBI lineage: Eukaryota > Bigyra > Thraustochytrida > Thraustochytriidae > Thraustochytrium > Thraustochytrium sp. TN22. The sequence continues at coordinate 100,629 of JABLUY010000022.1, read as the reverse complement.
GACTTTTCCTCGCCCAACGTCGCCAAGGAGATGCACGTGGGCCACCTGCGCTCTACCGTCATTGGCGAGGTGCTCTGCCGCCTGCTCGAGTTTCAGGGCCATGACGTTAAGCGCATCAACCACGTTGGTGACTGGGGCACGCAGTTTGGCATGCTGCTCACCTACATGCGCCACAACTACCCCAACTACCTGGAGGAGACGCCCACGATTGGCGATCTCGACGTACGTTTATTTCACAGAGAGTGGGTGGGAGAGAGAGAGAGAGAGAGAGAGAGAGAGAGAGAGAGAGAGAGAGAGGGAGAAGACTCGGGGGGAGCGGGAATTGTATGATGTGGCGAGATCTTTTCTTCCACTCCACCAGCAGCATACGCGTGGAGGCCCTTTCTCCGCTTTGGAGAGAGGGTCTATCCGCTGCGGGCCTCTTCTTAACTACGGGGCTTGCGGTCTGCGCGAGGTTGCCAGAGTTCATTGCGCCTTACTCACCGTCACGGAGCTTTTCTGGTGCCCGTGATGGTCTTTCGGCTGCGGACATCTTGTTGTTTGAGGGGCAGGAGCAAGCAATGCGACAACGGGGGTCGCCTTGTGAGGCAGGAGGGACTGACGGGCGGGCGCATGCATATGCAACACAGGCGTTCTACAAGTCGGCCAAGAAGGCTTTTGACGCGTCGGAGGAGTTCAAGGACGAGGCGCGGCGCGAGGTGGTGAAGCTGCAGAGCGGCGACCCGCAGGCGCTGGCCGGGTGGAAGCTGTTTTTGTCCATTAGCGAGGCGATGTTCACGCAAATTTACGACCGGCTCAAGGTGAGCTTCCCGGACGGCGTGTGCGGCGAGTCGTTCTACAATTCGCGCATCCCGGCGGTGGTGGAGGAGCTGGAGAAGAAGGGCCTGCTGGAGAACGACGACGGTGCCAAGGTGATCCGGGTCGAGTCGAACTCCGTGCCGCTCTTCGTGGTGAAGCGCGACGGCGGCTTCGGCTACGACACCACGGATATGGCGGCCATCCGGTACCGCACGCAGGAGCTGGGCATGGACCGGCTCGCGTACGTGACGGACCTGGGCCAGCGCAACCACTTTCTGGCCATCTTTGAGGCCGCGGAGCGCGCCGGATGGGTCGATAAGAACGTGGAGTGCGAGCATGTGGGCTTTGGCGTCGTGCAGGGCGCCGACCGCCAGCGGTTCCGCACGCGCGAGGGTGGCACCGTGCGCCTGGTCGACTTGCTGGACGAGGCGCGCGACCGCATGGCGACCGACCTGTACGCGCGCATCGACGAGGGCAAGTGCCTGTTGACGCGCGAGGAGGTGCCGGAGACGGCGGCCAAGATCGGCTACTCGGCGGTCAAGTACTTTGACCTGAAGAACGCGCGCGTCAAGGACTACGTCTTCAACTACGACCTTATGCTCCAGGCGGATGGCGACACCGCCGTCTACCTCATGTACATGCACGCGCGTATCTGCAGCATCGAGCGCACCGTCAAGGAGTATGTGGGCGAGGACGCGCAGGCCATCATCGAGCGTGGCTTCGAGGGCTTCAAGATCGACCGCGAGCGCCCGCAGGAGTGGGACCTGGCGCTCGCCATTCTCCGCTTTGGCGACCGCTATGACGAGTCCGTGCGCCGCCTGCAGCCGCACCACCTGTGCAAGTACGTCTACGACGTCAGCAAGGCCTTTAGCAAGTTCTACAACACGCACCAGCTCATCATCAAGTCCGAGAACAAGCTCGCCGACGACCACGGTGTCAACTGGCTCATCCTCATCCGCGCCGTGCGCGTCTCGCTGCGCACCACCATGACCCTGCTCGGTCTCGATACGCTCGAGCGCATCTAATCAACGAAGCTCCAACTTTGACCGCGCAGAGCAACCTGCGTGCATGTAACCCCAAAGATTCTTTGTTAGATCCTCCGGCTTTTTTTTTTTTCGGTTCATTTACACTCGCTCAGTCACAGTCAATGGATCTCGAGCGAGCAGGACAACCTGCCTTCATGTGTCCAAAATCATATCCCAATCCCATCGCCCTAGACGGAGTTTAATCAGGATAGCCATATTATCCCTAGTAAATCGGCTCTCCTGCTTGCGCTCGACTGACCTGTTGCTATCATGATTCTAATCATTTTTGGAACTTTCAACTACTGGGTTTGTATGGAAGCGTAAAGTGTTGGTCACTTCCGACTGGCCTGTGCGGATGCTGAGGCCAACTTGGGCTGCATCAAGGGCACGATGGACTCGTGCTGAGGCTGCTGCGAGAGGATCTTGAACTATGGCTTGATGGGGTGTCGGTGTAGCTGGCTTGGGCTACGTGGTCGTTCCTGCTCTGCGCTGTAGGGGTACCGGACGAGGCACTGGCGCTGCTCGAATCGACATGATCGAGGCAAATGGGCGAAGGTGTTCCGTTGACGTTTGTCTTGCGCTTCTTGAAGCCTTCGTGAGGCTCGACGCGCACGCGCGTGTGCCACTTGGAAAAGCAGGTTGTGCGTTCATTCTTTCTCATGAACACGTGCAGAGGCACACCGCAGATGGTGCAACGACGGTGCGTTTGCTTGCCGCAGATGACGCAGAGCCGCTTGGCGGGAATCCTCTTGTTGTTGGCGTTGAAGGATGCCTTTCCCGCTGCCTCTGAGTCATGTTGCAGTGCGGCATCGAGGCGGATGTCGCGGGCTTGGCCGTGGTTGAAGAACTTCTGCAACTCGGGGGTTCGCTTGCGCTTACCGGCGGTCACGAGGTCCCTCGCCGCTTCCCTGGTGAGCCCAGTGGGCTTGGGCATGCTTGGCTGCATGTTGAACTCCACCTGCGCCGTATCGAGCTGCCTGCTCCTGTAGACGTGACGGACCATGTCGACAGTGAGGCGGAACGAGACAGTGCTGAGCGCTTCAGAGCGGTTCACCTTGTCGCGGAGGGCCTTTAGCCCGTCGCTGTCTTCGAGGTTGCTCTTCCTCGCAGCCTGTAAGTAGCGGTAGACCACGATGGCGTTGACAACGAGCTGCTTGTACGTGCGCAACGCGATGTTCTGGTCGCAGCTCAGATTCATGCACTGCGTGTTGGTGATCTGCTCCACGTACTGTGTGCTTCCGTCGACGCCGCCCTTTGCGACGTTGTATAGCTCCTGCGGTAAGCACTTGATGACATGCACGGGCCGCATGGGCCCCTTCAGAGCGACAAGCTTGCGCATGGCGCGCCACAGCCGGAAGTGCGAGCTCAGCACCGCCCCCTCCTCCTCGCCGAAGATGGCAGGTGGCTTGGGCGGCGCACCCGCTGTCGATGCTCTGGTGCGCCCATGTCGTGAGCTTGTCCGCCCACGGTTTCAGAGCGCGCTCCATGGCGAGCCGGGCGTCCGGAGGCACTTCAACGAGGCAGGCGTACAAACACGAACTCGTGCTGGCAGCAACGTAGAGCACGTGATCGATTTGGAGGACCACAGCTTGGTGCAAGACTTGCGCGCGGTGCTCGGCAGGTATGGCCTTCCACCAAGTCTCGTCCCCCACGTGTTCATCTGGGTGCTCACGATACGTGCGTCTACCGCGCCTCCAGGCGCGACGCGCGTCTTGATCTCGACGCTGCATAGTACTGACGATGCGTCGCACTCCGCGCCTGGAAGCCGGACGCGAGCGACTCCATCCGGCGAGACTGCGAGCCCCGGAACGGTCTTGTGCTGAATGAGGCCGACCTCGAACATGCACTCGCACCACGCGTCGGTTCGTCGACCAACGCAAGTATGTCTTCGAAGTCTTGCTGCGCAGCGGCCTCAGCACGAGCATCCTCGTCGCCAAGCTCCTCTCCTTCTTCGTCTTCGTCCCCTGTGTCCCGCTTGTCCAGGGGCACGAACTCGCTGTCGCTGTCGCTGTCGCTGTCGTCCTCCACGCGGTGGTTAGGCCTCGCCGATGCCATGATGTCGCAGTGCGGGCCCGACTCCACGTCCAAGCGCTGCGGCAGGGGCGTGCGAGCTGAGAGCAGGCACAAGGCACCCGCCAGGGCCGCCTGCAGCCGCGCGCCGCAGCGCCTGCGGCTCCAGCGCGCTCCGCGACGAAGTCGCGCGCGAGCTCCCCCCAAAGCCGCTCTGGGCGAACTGCCGAGCTCATCTCATCCTAACCACCACGCCTTCGGCCAAAATGAATAGGGGGCAGGAGCCTTGGGTCGCTTCGAGTGGGCCTCTTCAAGCTCGGCCCCATCGCTGCGTTTTTGATCGAATGCGGAACTAACTTCGCCAGACTCTAGGCCACTTTTTTGGAGCAAATCGGGAGTAAAGTACCCTCTTAATACGCTTTAGTGCCCCCTGTGCCGGGCGTCACCGAGGGACCCCCGCGTGGTAGGCGGATACGAGTAAGCATAGCCCAATCCCATCGCCCTAGACGGAGTTTAATCAGGATAGCCATATTATCCCTAGTAAATCGGCTCTCCTGCTTGCGCTCGACTGACCTGTTGCTATCATGATTCTAATCATTTTTGGAACTTTCAACTACTGGGTTTGTATGGAAGCGTAAAGTGTTGGTCACTTCCGACTGGCCTGTGCGGATGCTGAGGCCAACTTGGGCTGCATCAAGGGCACGATGGACTCGTGCTGAGGCTGCTGCGAGAGGATCTTGAACTATGGCTTGATGGGGTGTCGGTGTAGCTGGCTTGGGCTACGTGGTCGTTCCTGCTCTGCGCTGTAGGGGTACCGGACGAGGCACTGGCGCTGCTCGAATCGACATGATCGAGGCAAATGGGCGAAGGTGTTCCGTTGACGTTTGTCTTGCGCTTCTTGAAGCCTTCGTGAGGCTCGACGCGCACGCGCGTGTGCCACTTGGAAAAGCAGGTTGTGCGTTCATTCTTTCTCATGAACACGTGCAGAGGCACACCGCAGATGGTGCAACGACGGTGCGTTTGCTTGCCGCAGATGACGCAGAGCCGCTTGGCGGGAATCCTCTTGTTGTTGGCGTTGAAGGATGCCTTTCCCGCTGCCTCTGAGTCATGTTGCAGTGCGGCATCGAGGCGGATGTCGCGGGCTTGGCCGTGGTTGAAGAACTTCTGCAACTCGGGGGTTCGCTTGCGCTTACCGGCGGTCACGAGGTCCCTCGCCGCTTCCCTGGTGAGCCCAGTGGGCTTGGGCATGCTTGGCTGCATGTTGAACTCCACCTGCGCCGTATCGAGCTGCCTGCTCCTGTAGACGTGACGGACCATGTCGACAGTGAGGCGGAACGAGACAGTGCTGAGCGCTTCAGAGCGGTTCACCTTGTCGCGGAGGGCCTTTAGCCCGTCGCTGTCTTCGAGGTTGCTCTTCCTCGCAGCCTGTAAGTAGCGGTAGACCACGATGGCGTTGACAACGAGCTGCTTGTACGTGCGCAACGCGATGTTCTGGTCGCAGCTCAGATTCATGCACTGCGTGTTGGTGATCTGCTCCACGTACTGTGTGCTTCCGTCGACGCCGCCCTTTGCGACGTTGTATAGCTCCTGCGGTAAGCACTTGATGACATGCACGGGCCGCATGGGCCCCTTCAGAGCGACAAGCTTGCGCATGGCGCGCCACAGCCGGAAGTGCGAGCTCAGCACCGCCCCCTCCTCCTCGCCGAAGATGGCAGGTGGCTTGGGCGGCGCACCCGCTGTCGATGCTCTGGTGCGCCCATGTCGTGAGCTTGTCCGCCCACGGTTTCAGAGCGCGCTCCATGGCGAGCCGGGCGTCCGGAGGCACTTCAACGAGGCAGGCGTACAAACACGAACTCGTGCTGGCAGCAACGTAGAGCACGTGATCGATTTGGAGGACCACAGCTTGGTGCAAGACTTGCGCGCGGTGCTCGGCAGGTATGGCCTTCCACCAAGTCTCGTCCCCCACGTGTTCATCTGGGTGCTCACGATACGTGCGTCTACCGCGCCTCCAGGCGCGACGCGCGTCTTGATCTCGACGCTGCATAGTACTGACGATGCGTCGCACTCCGCGCCTGGAAGCCGGACGCGAGCGACTCCATCCGGCGAGACTGCGAGCCCCGGAACGGTCTTGTGCTGAATGAGGCCGACCTCGAACATGCACTCGCACCACGCGTCGGTTCGTCGACCAACGCAAGTATGTCTTCGAAGTCTTGCTGCGCCGCGGCGTCAGCACGAGCATCCTCGTCGCCAAGCTCCTCTCCTTCTTCGTCTTCGTCCCCTGTGTCCCGCTTGTCCAGGGGCACGAACTCGCTGTCGCTGTCGCTGTCGCTGTCGTCCTCCACGCGGTGGTTAGGCCTCGCCGATGCCATGATGTCGCAGTGCGGGCCCGACTCCACGTCCAAGCGCTGCGGCAGGGGCGTGCGAGCTGAGAGCAGGCACAAGGCACCCGCCAGGGCCGCCTGCAGCCGCGCGCCGCAGCGCCTGCGGCTCCAGCGCGCTCCGCGACGAAGTCGCGCGCGAGCTCCCCCCAAAGCCGCTCTGGGCGAACTGCCGAGCTCATCTCATCCTAACCACCACGCCTTCGGCCAAAATGAATAGGGGGCAGGAGCCTTGGGTCGCTTCGAGTGGGCCTCTTCAAGCTCGGCCCCATCGCTGCGTTTTTGATCGAATGCGGAACTAACTTCGCCAGACTCTAGGCCACTTTTTTGGAGCAAATCGGGAGTAAAGTACCCTCTTAATACGCTTTAGTGCCCCCTGTGCCGGGCGTCACCGAGGGACCCCCGCGTGGTAGGCGGATACGAGTAAGCATAGAGGTGTGATTGGGATAGAGGTGTGATTGGGATATTATTCATTCGTCCGAGTGTTTTTGAAAAGAGACTTCGTTCGGTATTCTTCTTGTCTCTTCCATTTTCAACAATCGGGGCGTGTACGTATGTGTGTGCCCCAAAGAGGCTGTGCGTCTTCCTCTTGATGTCTTTCTTGACATGCTTGTGATGGGACCTCCGCTTGGTCTGGCTTCCAATTCATTCAAAATTAGCAGGCGCCGCCAGGGCAGCACTTGGCGTACGTGTGATGCGCGTTCTGCTGACCCGCGATCTCCTCGTCCTCGAGGCGGCGGATGTCGACCGTGCCAAGGTCGTGCTCCAGCGGGGGCAGGTCGCTTGCGCCCTCATAGTGGAAGCGGGCCACTGTCCCAACGCGGGCGCCGCAGATGGTCGGCCGCAGATCGTACCAGTCCTCGCGCAGGTGCCAGAAGAAGGGCACGCAGATGCGGCCCGCGGGCAGCGACACGGGCAGGTGCTCCGACATGGAGTGCGCCGGCACCATTCGCGACGCCCCGGCCGGCGTCGACTCCGTGAAAGTGAAGACTACTTCGAGCCGGTTCAGTGGGTAAACCTCGGCCATGGTCACCGGCGCACCGTATACGAATGTGGCCCGCTGCGTCCGACTCGTGCAGCCTGCCAGTGGCGGCGCGAGCTGCAGCGACAAGCCGCCCAGGTCGCGAACGTGCGGCAGGCCGCTCAGGATGGCGCCCATGCGCATGTCATGATATGTGCTCTGCGGCATACTCAGCTCCGTCCGCAGCATGAGCCTCTGCAGCATCATGACGTCCTCGCTGCGCATCTCGCGTCCGCTCTCCAGGCCTCCGCTCAAGCGCGTCTCGGGCTGCGCCGCTCCGTTCGCCCCCTCCCCTCCCGCGCCTCCTTGCGGCATGTCTTCCCACCGCGCCAGCACCATCTCGCTGGCCGGCAGGCTCGCGAGTCGCGCATCCTGCCCTCCGATTCCGATTCCGAGCCCTCGCCGCCCGCCCTCTTCCAGCCGCCCTCCGCCCTGCCCCGGGTCGCTGGCCCCGGCCGCGGCGCCCGTCCTCGCCTGCGGCTGCGCGCCCGCGCCCGCACCTGCCGTCGTCAGGAGCCCTGCCTGGCCCTGCGGCCCCGGCGCCGCGCTCTGCGCCTCGCCCGGCTCGCCGCCCTGGACCTGGGGCCCCGGGGCGGCCGGCCGCATGCCTCCTCCTGCCGAATCGTCCCCGCGCGCGCGCACGCGCCCTCCGACTCCGACTCGGCCCCGCGCTGCCCGCCCACTGGCACGCCGTCACTCCCGCCGCGATCACGACTCGGCAGTCGGAGCCCGGCCTCGCGCGCTGCGACCCCGGGACGTCCGTGCCAGCCTCCGGGACGTCCGGACCGCGCCGCCGGCGCCGCCGTCGCCGCCGTCGCCGACCGTCGCCGACCGTCGCCGACCGTCGCCGACGCGCGGGCTTCCCTGTTCGTCAGGCGAACTTCCGCGCGCGTGTTTGGGGCAGCTGCTGTTTGTTTGTTCGCCTGCTCAGCTGCGCCGCGCCCGGCCGCTGCTGAGCTCCGCGCACGTCACTGCCGCCCGCGCGCGCACGACAGCGGCCGCGCCGCGCCGCGCCGCGCCGGCTGCGTGCGCCGCGCCGCGCCGCCGCGCTGCGCGCAGGGCAGACCAGAAACAGGCGGCGCGAGGCGAGGCAGCGCGGCGGGCAGGCGGGCAGGCAGGCAGGCAGGCAGCGGAGCGGGCAGCGTCGAGTCGAGTCCAGCCCGCGCGCAGGCAGCGCAGGCGCGCGCGCAGGCAGGCGGCGCGAGCGCGGCGAGCGCGGCGGCGGGGCGCGCAGGCAGGCAGGCAGGCAGGCAGGCAGGCAGGCAGGCAGGCAGGCGGAGCAGCGCGCGCGGCGGGCAGGCGCGGCGATCGCGGTCTGCGGCGCATGCTAGCGAGGCTCGCGCGGGCTGGCCTGCACGTGGAGAACAACAGGCGGTTGTTCTCCGCGGGCGCGGCGCGCGCGAGCGCGCAGGCAGCGGCAGCGCGCGGCCCGGGCGGGCGCTGCAAGGGCGCCATGGGCGCGTGGGTGAGCGCGTCGCAGGAACGCCTGGACCGCGTGCAGGACGACGTGCTGGCGCGCGTGGCGGCGCACACGCGCGAGGTGGACCGCGTGCCGGTGGCCTTCGAGCGCGTGCGCACGCTGGTGGGCGAGGATGAGGCCGGGGCCGAGGTGGTGCACTCGATTGAGTGCCATCGCGTGGAGGAGAACGGCGCGCCCGTGGCGGCCGCCGCAGACGCCAAGCGGCCCATCGTCATGCTGCACGGCTACGGCGCGGGCAGCCTCTTCTTCGCGAACAACATGGCGCGGATAGCGCAGCAGACCGGGCGGTCCGTCATCGCCGTGGACTGGCTCGGGTGCGGCGGCTCGGGCCGCCCGCCCTGGGTGGCGCGCAACGAGAACGAGGCCATCGACTGGTTCATCGAGCCCTTCGAGCGCTGGCGCGCCAACCGCGGGCTGGACAAGTTCGACCTCGTCGGCCACAGCCTGGGCGCCTACCTGTCGGCGCACTACGTGCTCCGCGGCGGCAACAAGCACGTCGAGAAGCTCGTGCTCGCCAGCCCCTTTGGCTTCCCGGGCGCGCCGGAAGAAGTGGGCAAGAACTCCTCCTTCTTCTTCCGCACCATCATTTGGCTCTGGGGCAAGGGCATCAACCCGAACCACCTCGTGCGCGGCGCCGGTCCGTGGGGCCACGGTCTCGTCGGCAGCCTCGTGGACCGCCGCTTCGGCGGCTCGCGCACGCTCGGCTTCTTGGGCCTGGACGATTCGGACGAGGCCTCCAGGAACCTCATCGTGGACTACATCTACGAGATCAGCGCCCTCCCGGCCAGCGGCGAGCACGCGCTGTCTACCATGATGATGCCTGGCGCCTACGCCAAGCGCCCTCTCGTCGACGACCTGCCCAAGATCACCGGCGTTGACGTCAGGGTGATCTACGGCGACAGCGACTGGATGGCGCGCGACATTGCGCACGCGCGCCGGGCCATCTCCGCCATGTCCTCCGGGAGTGGCTCGATGAGCGTCATTCCCGGTGGCCACCACATTTACCTCAGCCCCCTCTTTGACAGCACGGTCATCGGCTTTTTCGACGGGAAGGACGCGGGCCCGACCTCGAGCCCCCGCGCGTCCGCTTCGTCCCTGTGATTTCAAACATTTAGTTAGTCGAGTCGAGTCGGTCTCGTGAATGTTATTTTGGTTAGATCTTTTGGGGGGGGGGAAGAGTGGACGGACGGACACACGTAGCCCATGTTCAAGAGTGGATTCGAGTCGAGCGAAATGAGCATCCTTCCTCTTCTTTACTGGCTCACGGCGCCGGCGGCCACCGGCGCGTCAATGTGCCGGGCAGTGGGGTTGCACAAATAGGGCAGGACGTGCTTGTGCACCTTGTAGTGCATGCTGGAAACCTTGTGCACGGTGCTGCCACTGGTCTCCATGATGGCGGGCGCCTCGCTGAAGATCTTCACCTCGGAGGCACGGTAGAGCTGCACAAACGGCAGCTTGTTGACGTCGCCGCGCTCAAAGGCCATGGCGATCTGCGCCAGCTGCCAGCGTCCAATGTTATCGCGGGCCACAATGACCGAGGCGTGGTCCTCGCCAAAGGCGAGCCCCGGCGCGAGGCAGGCGTCCGTGGCTGCCCACGGCAGCAGCAAGCAGCTGACGCCGACAAAAGGCCCAGTGATCTCGCGCCAGCCCGGGTGGTCCGCTGCCTCCGGCAGGTCTGCCGTGTCGCAGTAGCCCGGGCACCCGGGCGCCTTGGCGCTGCCGGCCTCGGCCGGCCGCAGGAGCACGCGGCCCGCGTACGTTTGGCGCTTGGCGATGAGGAAGGCCGGGGCCAGCGCCGACTTGAGCCAGGTACCGAGGTGACGCCACCGCACCTCGACCAGCTCGTTGTAGTCCGCCACAAAGCCCCAGGACGCCAGCATCGGGTCGAAGACCGTCTGGGCCTCGCCGCCCCCCACCTGCAGGCGCACCTCGGCAAGGCTGATGGGCACCGCGTTCTTGCCGTTGCCGTCGCCCTCGATGAACTGCGAGACCACCTCGTAGGTGGTGAGGCACTCGTGCGAGCGCGCCAGGCCGTTTGAGGTTCCCGTGGGCGCGTGCGCAATGCGCAGGCGCTGCAGCGCCTCGCGGACCCCGGGCGCATCCAGGTCCATGCTGCCGCCCGTGAGCCCGTGCACCACCCCGTTGATGTACTCCATTACGGAGGTGTCTCCGCCCATGATGACCACGCCGCCGTCCGGGAAAGCCTCCTCGTCATCCCCGTCCTTGCCGGCGAGCCTCGCGCCCATGCCCTCGCCCAGCTCGCGCAGGTGGCCGGCGTGCGCAGTGTCGATGCGGGCCACCGTGGCGCCGCCGCAGCGTAGCAGCGGGTGCGCCACCTTGGCGTACTGCCAGGCGCTCTCCTTGCGCCCGCTCGTGTTGTTCACCACGCACAGCACGTGCTTGCCCTTGACCGCAGACACCTTGGGCGCCTTGTACAGCCGCACGAGCCGCAGATCTACCTTCTCGATGATGCGGAAAGGATCCGACAAGAAGAACACCACAAAGGTCGCCACGCCCAGCATGAGCATTTGCGCCAGCTGCATGTCCACCTCCAGCACCTCGCCCGCCATGAGCGGCGCCCACGCCGGTACGGGCAGCTTGTACGTGGGCGAGGTCGCCATGCTCTTGTTTGGCGCAGCGCCGGACCACCACGGCAGCCCGCTCGCTGCCTGCTGCGAACAGAGGCCGGGCGTGGGCTGCGAGGGAGGCCGGGAGGGCCGCGAGGACGCAGCCACGCCGTGCCGTTGCCGGCGTGCGCCCGAGCCGCAGGTTCTGCTTCTGCCGCCGCCAGCTCACGCACTGCTCCGCTCGGCTCAGCGCAGCCAAGGTGCCGCAGCCAGCAGGACGATGGAATGGGAATGGATGGCGACCAGTACCACTACCTCGACCACCACCAAGCGGCTACGCGAGGGCTCGCGCGAGCGCGGCGGAGGGCACAGCGAGCGGGCACGGCGCAGGAGGCGGGCGGCCTGCGCGAGGCAAGGCGAGATGGCGGGCACGGCGCGGTTCGCGCGCAACGCGCTGCTGGGCGGGTGGACGGGCATCCTCTGCGCCGTGGGCTACGGGTACTACACGCAGGACGAGCGCGTGTACAGCCAGGTGATCATGCCGGTGGTGCACAGCGTCACGGACGGCGAGCAGGGCCACCGGCTCGGCGTGCTCGCGGCCAAGTACAAGCTGGTGCCGCGCGTGAGCGCGGAGGAGGCACCCAAGCCGTCGCTCGCGCAGCGCGTCTGGGACCTGGACCTGGCCAGCCCCGTGGGCCTGGCGGCCGGCTTCGATAAGGACGGCGAGGCCATGGAGGGCATGGCGCGCGCGGGCTTCGGCCTGGTCGAGGTCGGCAGCGTCACGCCCGAGCCGCAGCCCGGCAACCCGAAGCCGCGCGTCTTCCGTCTGCCGCAGGATCAGGCCGTCATCAACCGCTACGGCTTCAACAGCACGGGCCACGCTGCTGTGCGCGCCAATCTGGAGGCCTACCGCGCCGACGGCTCGCGCACGCCTTGCGCGCTCGGCATCAACCTCGGCAAGAACAAGACCTCGCCCAGCGCCGTGGAGGACTACTCCAAGGGCGTGCACACCTTCGCCGACCTCGCCGACTACTTGGTCATCAACGTCTCCAGCCCCAACACACCGGGCCTGCGCAACCTGCAGGCCAAGCGCGAGCTCGACGACCTCATCGCCGGCGTGCTGCAGGCGCGCGACGAGGCCTGCGCCGGCCGCCGCCGTACGCCGCTCCTCCTCAAGATCGCGCCCGACCTCTCCGAGCAGGACAAGCAGGACATCGCCGACGTTGTGCTCGCCCGCGGCGTCGATGGCCTCATTGTCTCCAACACCACCATCGCGCGCCCCGACTCGCTCCAGGGTGCTGCGCGCGCCGAGGTCGGTGGCCTCAGCGGCATGCCGCTCAAGGACAAGGCCACCGAAGCGATCCGCGACATGTACCGCCTGACTGGCGGCAAGCTCCCCATCATCGGCGTCGGCGGCATCTCCACCGGCATCGACGCTTACGAGAAGATCAAGGCTGGTGCCACTCTAGTCCAGATCTACACTGCTCTCACCTACCAGGGCACGCCTCTCGTCAAGCGTCTGCACCGCGAGCTCGACGTTCTGCTGCAGCGCGACGGCTTCACCTCCATCGCCGACGCTGTCGGCGCCGACCATCGCAAGCAGTGAGAGCGATCATCACACAGCACAGAGACACTGATGAGACATGAGAGAGACGAGAGGGTCCAACGCGCGCGAAAGAGAGGGAGTGAGTGAGCGAGTGAGAGAGAGAAAGCGCAATTCGCCCTTCGTCATGCTGCGCGATGAGCGAGCGCGAAGTTGCCCTTTATTTGTACATGCGCAACTTTCTCCTCCGGGCTTTGCAGCTACGCGCACATAGCTTCACCTAGCTAGAGCTTTCTCCGCATCCTAGCTAGCTAGAAGACAACTTCAAGTGCATCTTGCCCCCCTTCCTCCGCGTGTGCGACGACTACCAATACCTTTGCGCTGCAATCCCAAGAGAACGAAAACGAGGTCACTCACATGTCAATGGAGAAACGCAACTTGCCATTTCGACGCGTGCCGTGCGAGTGTACACGCCCGAGCGACGCGCAACCTGCCCTCTCAAGCCTCTTCTGTAGCTGACTTGGCGCGCGACGAGCGCGAGCGACGCGCACGGTGCCCTCTGTAGCATCGCCCCCTGTAGCTCTCTCTCCGCAGCCAACACACGCGTCGCTCGGCGCCCATGCATCGTCCTCGCAAAGGTAATACGTAAATGCCACGCATGTCTGAAGTGGGCTTGGCCCGAGGCTGCCGCTTGCGCTTCCTGACGCCCGCGGCATCCGCGCCCGCGAAGACGACGATGGCCACCTCCGAGTCCGAGTCCGAGTCCGAGTCCGAGTCCGAGTCCGAGACGGACGGGTCGACCACCAGCCGCCCGGCCGCCCTCACTGTCTCTAGGCTGCCAGTGCCGAGGCGGGCAGGGCGCCCGGGCGGCGGCGGCAGAGCGCGAAGTGACGGCGAGCGGCGCGGCGCGGCGCGGGCGGGAGGATGCTCGGCACGCTGCGCGCGCTGCGCACGCTGCGCCTGGGCGGCGGCGGCGCGCTGGCGGCGCATGCCGGCCCTAGGCGCGGCGGCGTGGGCCTGCTGGCGCGGCGCGGCGGCGCGAGGGCGCTGGCCAGCGCCGCGGACGGCGAGGGCCAGGCGAAGGGCGCGCGCGACGCGCCCTCGTGGGCGTGGATTCCGCCTGAGAACGCCCGCGCAAATGAGGAGAGTGTCCAGGAGCTCGAGCTCGGCGAAGCGCGCCAGACCGAGGACGAGGGCGTCATCTTCGTGAGCGCGGAGCCGGAGCAGTGGGAGCAGCAGGAAGAGGGGGACAAGGAGGACCTGGCAGAGGAGGGCCCGCAGGACTACGACCGCGTGGCGGACGCGATCGACGAGGCCGTCTGGCTGCAGGCGCACGACGACAAGGGCACGGACGACTACGTGCGGTCGCGGCGCAAGCACGAGGACGCCTGGACGTGGGTGTCCACCGGGCTAGTGGATCAAGGCACGCGCCTGATTCGCGCCATCCCGGGCCGGCAGCTCTCTATGGAAGAGATCGTCGCGTGCATGGAGGCAAACGGCGGCAAGGACCTACTCTCGGTGTCGGCGGAGCTCACCGGCTACCGCGAGGACTACGTGCTCGTCACGGGCCGCACCCCTTCGCACCTGCTTCGCCTGGCCAAGATTCTGCACAAGTCCATGCGGCACCGCGGCCTGTCCGCGGCGAACTTCACTCGGGTACGTATGCTCGTTTTGACGACGTGACTTGTGCTTGGCTTTTTCTTCTGTTCCTGCTAACTAACCCGCTCGCTCGCTCGCTCGCTCGCACGCACGGCGCACACAGCCCTACGACGCGGCCGAAGACTGGATTGTGCTGGATGCCGGACGTACGCTCGTGCACATCTTCACGGAGGAAAAGCGCGCCGAGACGCAGTTCGACGACAAGTTGCTCCCGGACCGCATGGACAAGGTGATGGAGACGCTCAAGGACGAGAAGCGCGACCTGCTCGTCCCGAACCGCGAGTTTCTCGATAAGCGCTCCAGGAAGATGCGGCGCGGCGTGCGCTGACCTGGCTCTGGCGCGAAGCACGGACGCGCGCGCCTCTATCACAGTCAGTCGTCGTACTCGACATCCAAGAGGTCTGGCTTGCCGAAGTGCGTGCAAATGATCTTCGCCTTGGCCTCGTCGATGCCGAGGTCCACGAGCCGGCGTACGGTCTCCTCCGGTGTCTTGGCCTCGTAGAAGGCCTCGTGCAGCTGGACCCCGGTGATGCGCGCCCGCGACTGCGACGCGCGCTGCCGCGTGCGGAGCGCGTTGCTGCGTCGCGCAGCGTGGCGTGGAGAAGCGATGCCTGCCTCGTCAGTCTCTCCCGCGCATGCGCGCCTCATTCATTGGCTGCGGCCCACGTACCTGAAGTCAACGCTCTGTTCGCTGGCGAAGTGCACCGGGTGGCGCTGCTCCTCGACCTGGATGAAGCCCGCCATCTGCGAGATAGTCTCTACCATCATCTGATTCTCCTGCTTGATGCGCTCCTCCTGCTCCTGCGACATGCGCCGGCGCTCCAGCTCTCGCGCGCGCTGTGCCGCGTCGCGGGCTGCGTCGTCGCCGCCATTGCCGCCACTGCCGCCGGCTGCGCCGCTCGCCAGCCCGCGCCGCGCCGTCCGGACCGCGGGCGCGCGCAGCGCGCGCAGCGCCGCCGCGGGGACCATGCTCGCCGCCGCTCGCCCGCGCAGAACCTCGCCGGCGGCCGCCGCGACGGGAGCGAAGGAAGGAGTTCTGCGGCGCCGAGGCCGAGGTCTGCGACATGACCGCCACCCATGACCAGCTCAAGTCGGCGAGCGCTGCAGACTCGCAACTCCGCCGCCGCCGCCGCCGCCGCCGACGCGTGCCGACGGCCGCTGCCGGGCGAGCGAGCGGGCGAGAGCGCGGAGGGCGACCCGGGTCGCTCGCGCCGTCGCCGTGCTGCGTTGGCGCCGAGGCCGAGACCGAGGCGAGCGGAGGACGTCGGGATGGGGGGCACCACGCGCAGCTGCCAGGAGGCCGCGGACTCGCTCAAGGATTGCCTGCGGCAGAGCAAGTGCGTCAAGGAGGACGGCAAGACCATGAAGGAGTGCGTCAAGCTCGTGCCCGAGTGCGAGCCGCTCAAGAACGCCTACGTGATCTGCAAGGCGAACCAGCTCAACATGAGGACGCGCATCCAAGGGCTTAAGGGAGTCTGAGGAGAGGAGAGACACAGAGAGAGAGAGAGGGAGAGAAAGAGAGAAGATCGGCGCGAGCTGCTACTGCTGCTGCTGCTGCTGCTACCGCTGGCGCCTGGCCTTTGTGCGCGGGGCCGTGCTCTGAGGCCTGCGCAAGCAAGGTTCGTGCATGTGAGATTGCGGAAGGCAGCTCGGAGAAATTCCAGATCGCAAGGTGAAGACGCGCTCGAGTGAAAAACACGGCCGGGCTCCAAGGCAATCTATGCGGCACAGTGCTGACCATGCTTCATCCCCGCCGTCACGACGCGAGCTGAACTGGACATGAGAGATCACGAGCGTCCACGCATACCGGATCTTGCTCACGTCACGAGAGAAACCCTGCCCTTTGTTAGAATGACCATTGTCACGCGCTACTGTAGGTATCTCGCGGACATGAAGCAAGTTTGAACGAAGAAGCAAACCAAGTCTGACCTTGCATCAGGGCGTGAGGCAGGAGTTCGTCAAGTCTAGCGTCGTGGCTAGTCGATTGCTCCAGGGAAACGTCTTCGTGGTGGTATTCCTTTAGTAGGAGCTGGAGCTCTTCGCAAGAGTGTATCGGCGGCAGGGGTCGTCGAAAGCCTGCTCTTCAAGCGCCACGGCGGCCTCACGTTTTTCACGCACCACGCTACGCTACGCATGGTCGGTCATCATCCTGGTGATGATCATGATGAGCGGCGCCGCCGTGTCCAGGTTGACCGCCGTGATGAGGGCAAATCTCTGTCAAAGACTCCCTGTCGCTCGCCGGCCCGCGGCGCGCGCGGGGGCGGCGGCGGCGGCGGCGCGGCGGCGCGGCGGCGCGGCAGACGCGGCAGACGCGGCAGACGCGGCGGAAGCGGCAACCGCAGCGGCAGCGGCCGGGCCGGGCCGGCTTGGTTGTGGAGCTAGCATGGCGGAGGAGTGCGGGTCGTCGTGGAGCGACAATGCGGCGTACTGCTGCGCGTCGAACCCGAACGCGGACTGCCAGTTCTGGGGCGTGGCGTACCAGTGGCTGATCGTGACAGGGCTGATCTGGGTGCTGGCGCTACTGGCGGACTACATCGTGGACGGCCTGGTGGCCCTGCTGAGCGTGATTCTGACGCGGTACCGGCGCAGGTCGTGGCTGACGCACATCAAGGGCAGCGTGGCGTCGGGCGCGGCGCGCTTGCTGCGCTGGGGCCTGCTGTGGGCCGGTATGGAGACGCTGAGGCTGCCAGCCAAGGTGTACGACATCTTCCAGTACTTTCTGTCGATCCCGTTCTTCATTTTGCTGCTGCTCTTTATCGACGCGGCGTTCGACGCCATCTCCAAGATCGCGCGGCTTGAGACGGACCGCGAGAAGGTGCCGACGGACAAGTCGAAGCAGCGCTCGCGGCGGTCTGGCGGCGCGGGCGCGGGTGGCGGCGCCACCGGCGCCGGCGTGGCCGGCGCGGGCAACCCGGCCGAGGGCTTCGACCCTCTGGCGCCGATCCTGAGCGAGGAGGACGGTGACAAGGAGGAGGTTGGCGAGGAAGGCCACGACGAGCGCGGTCCGCTGCAGGGATCCTCTCTGCGGCACGCCATCGAGGAAGGCCTGCGCGTGGTCAAGTACATTGTGTTTTTGCTGGTGATCATCTTGGGCCTGCAGAGCAACAACGTGCCCGTGGTGTCCTTCTTCCAGAGCGCCACCATCTTCACGCTGTCAGTGGTGTTCGCAGCGCAGCCGTGGATTCGCAACTTGATCGGCGGGCTCATGGTGCTCTTCGACGATAAGTTTTCCGAGGGCAACTTCGTGCGCGTCGTGGGCGTGGAGGGCACGGTGCTGGACATCACGCTGCGCACGACCAAGCTGGAGCGGCCAGACAAGTCCGTGGTCTTCGTGCCGAACTCGCGCGTGCTAGAGCAGCCTGTGACGAACTTCTCGCGCGGCGCTACGCGGCTGCTTGAGGTGCGCGTCAAACTCAGCCCAGAGACGCCCAGCGACCAGATTCGCCGCCTCATTGCCGACCTCGAGTACACGCTGCAGACGCTGCATCGCTCGCTGGTGTCGCACCCGGTGAACCCGAACCACGGCAAGCTGGGTGATGCAGCAGACTATTTTGTCGTGCTGGACCAGATGTTTGAGCTGCTCATCTGGACACACACCAGTGGGAGCGACACGGAGGACAAGCGTCACGCCGACATCCAGTCGGAGATCATGCTTGCGGTCACCGACACCATGCGACGCCTCGGCGTGCAGAGCGAGCAGCAGTACCAGCGGCGCGCGGCGGGCCGTGGCGCTGTTGGCGGCGAGGACGATGACGGGGGGCCTGACGGCGCGGGCGCCCACGATGGCGAGGCGCCGCCGCCATCCTCCTCCAATCCTCCGGAGCGTTCGGCGCGCCGCGCCCTCGCACGGGAGCAGGGTGCGGGCGCCGCCTTTACGCAGGACGAGTACAACAATGACGACCTCGACCTCGGCATGAGCGCCTACTATCTGCTGGCCGAGCGATGAAGTGTGCGCGCGATGCCTTGCTGAAATCGGCGCAAGTCGCGGTGTTCGGAAGAACAATGTGTGTGTGGTGGGGGTGGTAAGTATGATCATCAAACAACGTGCTACGAATTGGGGAGCCCAGCTTGGGTTCAGCCCGCCATGTTAGCTTTATACCGGTCTCTCTCTCTCTCTTTCTCTCTCTCTCTCTCTCTCCTTCGCGCGTGTGCATCTTGTGCGCTGCAGCTCTCAAGGACACTCAAAGGTCCGAGGCCATGATGCGACTGCTGCGGTCCTTCTCGTCACCGTCACGGTAATACGTCTCGGAGTGGCGCTCGTCAACGGTGACCTTGGACGTGAGGCCGAGCGGCGCATTGAAATGCGCGCGGCCCGTGTTGATGCGCAGAAAGCACTCAATAAGCACGAGCGCAGCGCTGGCGACGGCCAGGGCAGAAAAGGTGTAGCGGAAGGTCTCGTGACGGAAAGTGTTCCAGCCGAGGAAGAGCGTCGCGTTAACACTGGAGGAAATCTTGATGGGCGAGATGCGCAGCACGAAGGCGTGCAGCACGGAGATGACGCGGATCTCGAGCCAGTCGTGCAGACCGAGAAGCGCGGCGCCCAGCGGCAAGAGAAGCGAAGTGATGATGTAGTACATGGCCTTCTCCGGATGGTAGACGGCGTTGTACTCAATGTTCCAGATGGTGTACGCAACGATGAAGAGCGGCGAGAAGTTAGAGCGGATCTCGCGCGTGGTCTCGTCGACGCTCTCCTTGACGGAGAAGCCGTAGCGGCGCGCGTAGAAGAGCACCGAGACTGCGAGAGCTACACCGGCACCACCATTGAGGAAGTTGTACGGCTGGACCTGAAGCTCGGCGAACTCCCAGATGATCTCCTCGACCATGTTGAGCACGAGCACGCCGTGGCCGAGGATGCTAAAGAGCAGGCTCATGCGCACCTCGCCCAGCAGCGGGAGCGCCACGATGCGGTTCGCCGGCGGGAAGATGTACTTGATGCACAAGAAGATGGCCGAGGCACCGATGAGCGAGAAAACCTTCATCCACACAAAAGCGTCGCGGCCCACAAGAGCAGCCGAGAAGACCACGCCGAGCGGCAGCACAACGCCCAAAAAGGCGCTCGCGATGAGGTCGGAGCGCACGCCAAAGAGCGTAAAAAACTTGCGCGTGTGCAGCAGCGCGATGGGCTGCAGGATCCACGAAGCGATGAAGATCGTGAGCAGCACCGCGCCCGCCGGGCTGCTCGAGCCCGCCGCCGCAAACAGCATGTCCGGCAGCTCGCCGTTGATCGGGCTCACGAAGGTCCCCGTCGTCGTCTCGATCGTGAAGCCGTCCGCCGCCGACACCAGCTCGCGCGCGCCGCGCACGCCGCTGGGCGCCATGATCTCGCCCTTTCGGCGCCTCGCCGCCGCCGCGCCGCTCCTCGCGCGCGCGCCTCTCCGCCGCCGCTGCCGCCGCCGCCGCCGCCGCCGCCGCCGCCGCCGCCGCCCGCCGCGCCGCCGCCCTCCTCTCCTCTCCGCTCTGCGGCGCGCGCCGTGACCGCGCCGCGCTGGCCCTCAACTTGAAGGCGCCGTCGCCGGTGTGCGGCCGGGCCGACACGCGCGCGCGCGCGGCGCGTGCAGCCTGCGGTGCTGCAGGACTCGGACGGGCGCGGCTGCCGTGGCCGCTGGCAGCGGAGGTACGAGCACCAGTGGCTGCACCACCACTGGGCGCGCTGGCGCCGCGGGGCGAGGCGAGGCGCTGCGACGGGAGGTGGCGGAGGAGCACGAGGAGGACGAGCGAGGAGTCGGAGGAGTCGGGAGGAGCTTCACATGACTGACGTGACTCGCTGCGGAGCTGACGGCACTCACGGCCAGGCTGGGCCAGCGCAACTGAAGTTGCAGTCGGCCAGTGGCCACTGGAAGGCGCGGCGGGTCATGCCATGTGGCCAATTCCTGACCGACTGACAGGGCCCGGACACCCGAAACACGGGGGTGGCCGGGCGAGCCGGACGTCAGCCGGACAAGCCGGACAGAAAGGCCAGTGCGGGGACCGGCGGGTTCATCGCCTGGAAGTAGTAGGTTGGCGAGCCGATGATCGTGACGGCGAGCGGAGTCGTAACATCAGAGCTGGGATTCGTTCATGCAAAAAGTTGTCTAGCTATAAAGGGAGGGGGTGCGGCACTGGCCTGGCACAGGCAGAGGCAGCATAGCCTGCCAGTGACAGGGCGGAGCGGCGCGGCGTGAGTCAAATCAGGCCTGCGCGGCGACAGCCTCGGGCGCAGCCTGAATGGCAGGCGCGGCGGACTCCTCGTAGGTGGCCTCGGAGCCATCGGCAGTGTCATCCTCGGCCTTCTTGGTCTTGGCGGCCTCCTGGTCCTTCTTGAGCTGCTCCTTCATCTTAGCACGGTCCTCCTTCCACTTGGAGGATGCCGAAGAGCTGGGGCGGCTGGCGTTGGAAGCGTCCGCAGCGTCCTCGGCCGTGGCGTCCTCACCGTCGGCGGCGGCCTTCTTGGTGTCGCCCTTGCAGACGCTCTCATGCTTCTCGATGCGGTCCGGGTTGAACTTGCGGCTGCACTTCGAGCACGCCTGGCGGTCGTCCGGGCCGTCGTCCTCGCTGTCCTCGGCGGGCGGCGCCTCGATGGTACGCAGGCAGTCCTCGAGCTGCACGCCGTCCTCGAGCGTGTTCTTGAGCAGAGCGCGCAGGCGGTCCACCTCGGCCTTGGCCGTCACGCCGCGCGGTGTGTCGAACTCGCGCGTATCCTTGGCGGCCTCCAGCTTGAGCGCGTCCAGCTTGGTACGCAACGCCTCCGCAGTGGGCTGCGCCACGGGCGCGCCCGGCACCGATGCGCCGTTGCCCATGCTGCCCTTTGTGTTTGGTACGCCTTGGGTTAGGTCCGCTTCGCTGGTGACGACGGCGAGTTTGCCGTCGTGCTTGCGATGGCTCGGGAGAGACCGAGACCGAGACCGAGACCGCACTCACGCACGTACGCGAGCACGAGCCTGCCTGGCCACCCGCAAGCAAACGAGTGAGTTGCAATTCCGGGTTTGCCCGCTACCTTTCCGTGTCTGCGCGTTCCTTCTGCCCGCGCAAGCTCGGTGGGTTTACGTTTGCGACCGCTGCTCGCCACCGCCCGCCGTAGGCTCGTGATCCAACGGCGCGCGCGCACGCGCTGCTAGCGGTGGGCGCACCGACACCTATGCGTTGCATCGGACCGTTCCCGGCCTCGCCTGCGCCCCACCGCCTTGATCCCTGAACTCTTGCTTGGCGCGGCGCAAGCAAGCAAGCCTTGTCCGCTGCGGCGGCGCGCTGCGGCGACGAGCCGTTGGCCGCGCGGACCCCGGTGCGCGACCCGCGGTTTCTCAACGGCGCTGCCGCCGTTTCGCCGGCGGCGGTTGGACCCCGCCTTTCCTTCCGCCACTTTCTGACTTGGGCTTCAAGTTCGCCTGCGAGTCCGGGTCGGCGAGCTGAGCGAGCGCGGCGCGCGCTGGTCGCTCGCCTGGCGCGTCGGACGCGGCGGCCGCGGGTGGGTCATCCGCCATCGCAGGTGCGTTCGTCGGCCTTGAGGAGGCTCGCTCGCTGACGTGCGCGCGGGTTCGGACTTCGCTACGCGGCGCGGCGATTGCAGTTGCTGTGCAGTGGAATTGCAGGTCCCAGGACGAGGATTACATGAGTCCCATTGCCAGCCGAGGCGCAGCGGCAGCGTGCCAGCGTCTGCGCTCGGGCCGAGGCGCCACGACGCGTCGGCGGCAGCCGCCGCCGCCACGCTCGAGCGGCGTCTGTTGCTGTCTGTCTGCTGCGTGGTCTGTTGTCTGTCTGCTGTCTGTCTGTCTGTCTGCCCGTGAGCGAGCGATCGCGCCTGCCTGCCTGCCAGACTCGGACTCGGACAGATGACTGTGCTGTGACGCTTTTCAAATTCGAAAAAGCCTGAACCGCCTCGCAGCTCAGCGCTTCACCCAGCTGGCAGTGCCAGAACGACCGCCCGCCCGGCTGGCTGGCGCTGGCGGGCCGCTGCTCGCCCGGCCCGCTCGCTCGCGCGCGCGCTCGTGCCCCTGGCCAGCGCCGCGCCGCGCCGCGCCGCGCCGCGCTGCGCCGCGCAGCGCAGTCCACGCCGGGCGTGGAGGGCTGGCCGCGCAAGCGAGCAGCGTACCGGCCGGCTGCAAGTGGAGCAAAGGCGCGCGCAAGTGGGGATTGGGCGGCGGGGCGACTTGCGCGGCGGGCGGCAAGGCGGAAAGTGGCGGAAGGCGCAGTGCGGCGAGTGGATCGGACCGCGGCGGGGTAAGCGCCTGGCGCGCTTGCGCTCGGCGGCCTGCAGAGCGGCATTGGGCTTGGGGCGGCGGAGACGCGCGGCGCGATGGCGGCGGCGTCCAAGGCGTCGTCGGCGGCGCGGCAGGTGGCCCTGCTGGCCGCGCTGGCCGGCGCCGGCGGGCTGTACGTGCTCAAGCAGCAGCAGGCGGCGGCGGCCAAGAAGCGCGCCCTGGCGAAGAAGAAGGCCGAGGCGGGCGGCGAGCCGGAGGAGGCGATGAAGAAGAAGAAGGGCAAGGGCAAGGGCGGCGACCCCATGGCGCAGATCTTCTGGCGGCTGTGGCCCTTCGGGCACACGGAGAAGGACCTGGCGCGCGACCCTGACGCCTTCGCAGGGCGCCTGGAACTCCTGGCCATCTTCGCCATGTCGGTGCTGCGCACGTGGCACCAGAACCGCATGGTGTACGTGAAGCGCGACCTGATGCAGGCCACGTACCAGCGCGACCAGACGCAGTTTCGGTCGGTCATTAAGCAGACGGTGGTGCTGAGCGTGCTGAGCAGCCTCATCTTCGCGACACACCGCTTCCTCAAGGAGCGGCTGACGCTGGTGTGGCGGCAGAAGCTGACCCGGCAGCTGCACCGCCAGTTCTTCTCCAACATGATGTACTACAAGCTGAGCCACATGAACAAGAACGCCATCGCGGACGTGGAGGAGCGCATCACGCGCGACCCGCGGCGCTTCTGCAAGGGCCTGGCCGACGAGATGGAGAAGCTCAGCGCGTCCATGACGAGCGGCATCTTCTTCACGTACAAGCTGGCCACCATCTCGTCGCCGCTCTACGCCATCTCGCCGCTGGTTTACTTTTACGTGGCCTTCAAGGCGTCCGTCTCGTTGGCGCCCAACTGGAGCAAGCGCTGGCGCACCATGCTGGACAAGCGCGGCGTGTACCAGAAGAACCACTCGCGCCTGCTCTCTCACTCGGAGGCCATCGCGGCCTACCAGGGCGGCACCCGCGAGCGCGCCATCATCGAGGAGTCCTGGTCGGACTTTCTCAGCTACTGCATCGTCTTCGTGCGCGACGCCTCGCTCTTCCAGTTCGTCACCTCGGCGCTCTTCGAGTACGGCGGCCACTCCTTCGCGCAGGCGCTCATCGTCGGCAAGTTCGTGCTGGGCGGCGACGAGGTGCGCGCGGCGGTGCGTGCGGCCACCACCAAGCGCGAGAAGGTGGCGGCCAACGCCGAGCTCTTCTCGCACATCCGCTTCGTCACGGAGTACTTCATCCGCGCCATGTCGGCGCAGGGCACCATCATCGCGGTGCTGCGCACGCTCATGAACATGCAGGGCCCGGCCAAGCGCCTCACGCAGCTCTTTGGCACCATGGACGACTTCGAGCGTGAGAAGGCCGTCTCCACCACGTTCATCAACAATCCGAAGCGCATCGAGTTCAAGGATGTCCAGGTCTACACGCCCACCGGCCACCTGCTCATCAAGGACCTCAACTTCCACATCGACGCCGGCACCTCGATGCTCCTTACGGGCGTCAACGGCAGTGGCAAGTCCTCCACCTTTCGCGTGCTCGGCTCGCTCTGGCCCGTGCCGGAGCCGGGCACCATCACCAAGCCGGGCGGCGGCGAGCCCGGGCTCAACAAGGAGGTCTTCTACCTCCCGCAGAAGCCCTACGTGGCCCTCGGCTCGCTCCAGGCCAACATGCTCTACCCGCTGCTCGAGCACCAGGCCGACAAGATCCCGGACGACCAGCTCGAGAAGCTCATGCACAAGGTCGATCTCGGCTATCTGCTGGACCGCGAGGACGTGCGCAAGGGCCGCGAGGTGGACTGGGATGCCATCCTCAGCATGGGCGAGAAGCAGCGCCTTGCCATGGCGCGCGTCTTCTTCCACCGCCCGCAATTTCTCATCCTCGACGAGTGCAGCTCCGGCGTCTCCGCCTCGCTCGAGCGCCGCTTCTACGAGCAGCTCGAGGCCGAGGGCGTTACGTGCATCACCATCTCCCACCGCCCTGTGCTCGAGCGCTACCATGACGTCGTGCTCAACATCCTTGGCGACGGCGAGGGCGGCTGGGAGTGGCGCGAGACGCGCCGCGGCGAGACCAAGCGCCTCCTGCGCGCACAGGGCGACCTCTCGGACGCCGAGATTGTGGAGCGCGCCGCGCGCGAGGCCGAGGTTGACGCCGGCTCCGCCGCCGTCGGTGGCTACTCCGCTGCCTACCTGCAGGACAACAAGGGTGACGCGCTGCTCGAGCGCGAGCGCCTGCGCAAGCGCTCAGCGCCCTACGCGGAGGCTGCTGGCAAAGTCTCCGTCGCCGCCAAGTCGGAGCTGCCCAAGGTGTCCACGCGCAAGCGCTTCATGGACCTCATGCGCATCTTCCTGCCCAACGGCCTCTCCCTCAAGGACACCGAGGCCAGGCGCGTGCTGCTGCTCGTCGGCCTCATCGTCGGCAAGACGCTGCTTGCCGACGCCATCGCGCGCTTCGACGGCTACATCCTCTCGACCGTCATGCAGGACTCCTTTGGCGTCTTCGCGCGCGCCATGGCCTCGGGCGCGCTCGCTCGCACCTTCCTCAGCGTCTTTGACGCCCTCATGTCCAAGCACAAGTGGTACCTCAACCTCGCCTGGCGCGCGCGCCTCACCAAGGCGCTCCAGGACCTCTACTTCCAGGGCAACGTCTTTTACGACGTGCAAAACCACGACACGCGCATCGAGGACCCGGACGAGCGCATCGCCGAGCAGGTCGAGACGCTGTCCATCTCGCTCACCGAGCTCTGGACCTCGCTGCTCAAGCCCGCCTTCGACATCACCTTCAACACCATCATGCTCTACCGCGTCGTCGGCGCAGGTGGCATGACCTATGTCATCGGTTACATGGGCGGCGCCGCCGCCGTGATGCGCTTCATCGTACCCAACTTCCGCGCCATCCAGCGCCGCGAGTTCGAGCTCGAGGGCCGCTTCCGCTCCGTGCACAACCGCCTGACCATGCACACCGAGAGCGTCGCCTTCTTTGGCGGCGACGAGGTGGAGCGCGAGATCGCCGACGGCCGCCTGCTCGACCTGGCCGCCCACATCGAGAAGTCGCAGATCCTCAACTTCCGCTTCCAGCTCTTTCAGAACTTTAGCATCAAGCAGACCCCGGACCTCGTCGCCTTCGCGCTCCGGATGCTCTTTGCCCAGCGCTTCACCTCGGACGACGCCGTGCTGCGCGGCGACGGCTCCTCCATCTCCAGCATGGGCGAGTATATCCAGCAGATCGTCATGGCCACCTTCAAGTCCTTCGGCGACGCCTTCGACCTCGCCGAGCAGCTCGGTCAGTTCGTCGGCACCCTCGAGAACGTCACCGACTTTTACTACGTGCTCCAGGAGCTTGCCACGGAGCGCGTGCAAAAGGGCGAGCTGCGCCCCTCGCCGGACGGCTCTATCGAGTTTCACAACGTCGACATTGTCGCGCCCGGCAACCTCTGCGTTGCCGCCAACCTGTCCTTCAAGGTCGACCGTGGTCACTCGCTCCTCGTGACGGGCCCCACTGCCTGCGGCAAGTCCTCCCTGCAGCGCACGCTCGCCGGTCTCTGGCCCATCCCGCCCAAGGACGGCTCCGCCTACATCTCGCGCCCCTGTGGCGATGACGGCGTCGTCACGCCGGACCAGGTCTTTCTCGTCCCTCAAAAGCCCTACTCGGTGCAGGGCTCGCTCGCTGCGCAGATCTGCTACCCGGAGGACCTGAACGAGGCTGACTTCACGCCGGCTCACGACAAGCACTTCCGCGAGCTCCTCTCGCTGGTTGGCGTTGAGTATCTTGTCGATCGCGAGGGCGGCTGGTTCGCCGTCGCCAAGTGGGAGGACACGCTCTCGCTTGGCGAGCAGCAGCGCATCGGCATGGCGCGCCTCTTTTACCACGAACCCAAGTTCGCCGTCATTGACGAGGCCACCAGCGCTGTCTCTGTCGACGCCGAGCTCAAGGCCTACAAGATCGCCGCCGACTCCGGCATCACGCTCATCACCATCTCGCAGCGTCTCGCCCTGCCTGAGTACCACGATCAGGAGCTCCGTCTCGGTGATGAGGTCAACGACGACGGCTGGGAGATCGCCCCCATCATCCACAACGAGGGCGAGCACAAGGGCGAGGAGAGCAAGGCCACCCACTAACTAACTCCCCTCTTCCAAAGTAGAAGAAGAGCTCGGCGCCATCGAAACTCACAAAGAAGAACGACAGGTTTCTGGCAGTCCAGCGCAGGGCCAAGCAAGCAACCAAGCAACCAAGCAAGGACGCCTCTCAGTGTGTGTTTGTTGAGTGCGTGTGTGTCTGTGTGTCTGTGTGAATGAGAGTCGCGCGACGACGACGATTCACGCGCCACTCCTTACATCATCCGTTTAGTTTGTAGCCCATAGCCCCCCACCCCCCCACCCACCCCCCTGTCTTGCAGACATCTTATCCGAAATCACCACCTACCTTACCGCATTACTTGTCGTCCTTTACCTCCTCCTCACCGGCAGCAACGCCAAAGGGAAAACGAACGGCAGCACGCGAGAGCAGCGCGGCGCGAACGTCCTCCTCTGCCTGCGCGAGCGGATACGCTTCGAGAATTGTCGCACCGTCATTCGACCGGAGCGTGAGAGTCGACGCGGACACCTCCTTGTCGCCGACGACCGCGATCACGTTGTACGGCGCCTGCTGCGCGTTGCGAACACGCTTGGACAACGAGTTGCCTGAGTCATCCACATTCACGATGAGCCCCGAGGCGCTCGGGCTCGTCATAAAGCCCGCAGCAGCTGCGGACGGAAGCGCCGCCCCGCGCAGCCGACGCGCGACCTCCTCTGCGTACGCCACGTGGGTCTCCGCCACAGGCAGCACAGCGATCTGGCGCGGACTGAGCCAAAAGGGCCACTTGCCGTTCGTGTGCTCGAGCAAAATGGCCAGGAAGCGCTCCACGGAGCCGAGGACGGCACGATGCACCATGACCGGGCGGCGCCGGCTGCCGTCCGGCGCGATGTACTCGAGATCAAAGCGTTCCGGGAGCTGAAAGTCCAACTGGATCGTGGCGCACTGGTGCGAGCGGCCCAGGGCGTCCGTGACGGAGATGTCGATCTTGGGGCCGTAAAAGGCGGCTTCACCCGGGTCATGGCGCCAAGGCAGGCCAGTCGCAGTCAGGACGCGCTCCAGCGCACCCTCAGCGCGCTCCCAATCCTCGTCGCTGCCGATGCTCTTGCCGTCCAGAGACCGCGTGGAGAGCGCCATCTTGAACGAAAACCCAAAGAGGTCCTTGTACACGTGCCTGACAAAGTCCACGCACGAGAGGATCTCCGCCTCAATCTGCTCTGGCAGGCAGAAGATATGCGCGTCGTCCTGGTGGAAGCGCCGCAGCCGCGTCAGGCCGCCTAGTGCGCCCGAGATCTCGTTGCGGTGCAGTGCAGAAAAGTCCGCGAACCGCACGGGCAGCTCGCGGAAGGACTTGAGCGACTGCGCAAACAGCACGCAATGGCCCGGGCAGTTCATCGGCTTGAGGCCCATGTCGTCATCGCCGTGGCCGCCGTGGGTGTGCCCGCAGGCACCCTGATTCGCCTCGAGCAGGGCGTCGCCGTCCTTTTTCTCTCCTTCCTCCGCTGCGGCCTGCGCGTCAACGTTCTCGAAGCCCGACACTCGGAACATGTTCTCGCGATAGTTTTGCAGGTGGCCGGAGCGCTCCCAGAGGGAGTTGCGGTAGATGAGCGGCGTCATGACCTCGTCGTAGCCGCGCGCCGCGTACTGGTCACGGAGCATGGCCACGAGTCTGTTGTAAATGATGGTGCCGTGCGGCAGCATAAAGGCGCTGCCGGGGCTGACCTCATCAAAGGAGAAGAGCGCCTGCTTGCGGCCCAACAGGCGGTGGTCGCGCTTGGCCGCCTCCGCAGTGCGCTCCTCCCAGTCCGTGAGCTCCTCCTTGGTCGGGAAAGCCGTGCCGTAGACACGCTGCGCATTGTTGCCGCCGTTGAGCCCGCTGGCGCGCAGCGCACGGAAGCCCGCGCGGCCCAGCGCCGCGGCGCTCGGCACGTGCGGCCCGCGGCACAGGTCGATGAAGTCGCCCATGCGGTACGCCGAGAGGCGCGCCTCGGGGCCTAGCTTCTCGATGAGCTCCAGCTTGCGCACGTTGAACTTGAACATCTCGCGCGCCACCTCCGCCGGCAGCTCCAGCCGCTCGAAAGGAGCGCCCTCCTTGAGGATCTTGGCGGCTCGCTTGTTGATCGCCTTGATGTCGTCCGGCCGCAGGCCGTGCGCCGCGTCCCCGGCCTCCGGCGCGAAGTCGAAGTCGTAGAAGAAGCCGCCCTGTGCCGGCGCCACCGCCTGCGCGTCTCCCGTCAGCTCGGCCGCCAGCGGCGGGCCATCGTCCAGCAGAATCTCCCCGTGGCCCAGCTCCTGCTCCAGCGCGTGGCCCAGCACGTGCGCGCTCGAGTGCCAGTACGTGGCGCGGCCCTCGGGCGCGTCAAAGCCCAGCGGTTCCACCACGATGTCCTCGCCCGGCCCCGCGTCGCGCGGCAGCACGCTGGCCAGGGGGCTGCCCAGGTCGCAAAGCGCCGTCTCCGCTTCGCTCTTGCCCAGCCTCACGCGCGCAATCAGCGCCGCCGGCGCATCACGGACCCACGCCAAGTCCATCGGCGTCGTCGTCGCAGCGTCCACGCTCGCCTGCTCGCCGCTCGCGCCCGGCGCGCGCACCACCACAGGCTGCGCCGCCAACGCGGCCGCGGCCGCAGCGCTGCTCGCACTGCCCTGTCGCGCCACCTCCGCCTCCCAGACCGATTTGCGGTGCGCCACGATCGCCGCAGACCGCTCGCTGCGCTGCCTGCGCGCCGCCGCCGCCGCCGCCGCGTCCGCGCTGCTCGCGCGCCTCGCCGCCGCGCTGCCGCGCGCCAGGTCCATGCCCATGCCCATGCTCTTGCCCATGCTGGTGCGCACGCTCGGGCCCAGGCCGATGGCCGTGCGCGCGCGCGCTAAGCGCAGCATCATCCCGCCCGCCCGGCCGCGCCCGCCGCCGCCGCAGCCGCCGCCGCAGCCGCCGCAGCCGCCGCAGCAGCCGCGCTTTCCTTCTCGCTTTGGCCCTTGCTCCGGGCGCCAAGGTCCGCGGCCACCAACTACGGCGAGGACGACAAGGAGGACGAGGAGGACGAGGAGAACGAGGACGACGAGGACGACGAGGACGACGAGGACGAGGAGGACGAGGAGGACGAGGAGGACGAGGAGGACGAGGAGGACGAGGAGGACGAGGAGGACGAGGAGGACGAGGAGGACGAGGAGGACGAGGAGGACGAGGAGGACGAGGAGGACGAGGAGGACGAGGAGGACGAGGAGGACGAGGAGGACGAGGAGGACGAGGAGGACGAGGAGGACGAGGAGGACGTGGCTCACTGTCGGGAGGCCAGCACAGTGGGCACGGGCGAGGACGTTGGAGAAGAGGGCGCGAGGACGGGCCGCTGCAGTGACAGAGGGACGCCACACGAGCGCGGTCGCGTTGTCCGGACAGGTCACACGATCAGGTGTATCGAGTCGTCGGCATGAGCTCGCGGCTTTACCGTGAGCACATGCACAGCAGCGAAACCGACCAAGGGCAGCGGGGCGACCTCAGAGGCGAGCGAAACGAAGCAAACCCCGTGCCGAAGAGCTCGCTTGTTGCAGAAGTGTTCTGCAAGCCGCAACTGGTGCTTTGCGAGCAAACCCTGCAGGTGCTCCCCGTAATGCTCATCTTGTGCTCAAGTACTCGTCGTATCTCTCGCTCTCGCTCTCGCTCTCGCTCTCGCCGTGCGGTCTCTGATCTCAGCCCGACATGGGCATGAGCGAGTCCCAGTCTCTCCTCCTGGCTGACGTCATCCGAGGTCCTCCGCCAGCGCCTGATGACGATGAGCACGGGCAGAAAAACCTCAGTCACCACCGCTCGCCACGGCCAGCCAGCCAACTCCGCGGCGTCGCCGCTGCGGCTGTGCTCATGCAGTGCAGTCCGCCGCAGGAGCCGGGCTCCGCCGGCGGCGGCGCTGGCAGCCTGGCGGCGCTCCGCGGACCGCAGGCGGCGGCTGCGTCAGATGGCGCGCGAGGCAAGGTCGCAACGGCGCCGGGGCCTGGCCCGGCCGCGGCCTGGTCCGGCGCCGCGCCCAGGCACTGACTGCACTGCACTGCAAGGCACGGCAAGGCAAGGCACGGCAAGGCAAGCCAGCGACTTGAGCCAACGAACGACGGGGCCAGACGCGGGGCGGAGGCCTCGACCGACGCCGCGCGCGGCTCGAGCCCCGGCGGACTCCGAATCGTCCGAGCCTCGAGGGAAAAGTCTCCCGAGGTGATGCACGCTCTGCTCGAAGAGCGCGCGGGTGACTTTGTCGCTCGCAGCTGGCACAGTGCGCGGGCGGCCTGGGAGCGGTAGGACAACGAACTGCGCGCCGGCGAAGACTTCTAAGCTTGGTCCTGGCGTTGCCAGCCACCATTGGAATGCAATCCGCAATCTCGCTCGCCGCTCTGGCTAAGCCGCCCCGCCCGGCGGGCCAGTCCAGGACAAGATGATGCTCGCGCAGGTGCTCGTGGCGATGGCGGCGACCGCCTCGCTCGCCGTTCACGCGGCGCACGGAACCGAGGTCGCCCGTGTGGCGGAGTCGGAGCGACTTGCGCCCGAGCGGTCCGTATTCACGCGCGGCGAGGAGGCGTACGAGGGGCTGGAGTCGCTCAAGACGTTCACGAGGTGGCACGGGTTGCTGGAGGCCGTGGAGGAGGAGGTGGCGGCGACGGCGAGGAGTCTGAATGGCGGCACGGCGCGCGTCGTCTCGCGGCACATGGTGCCGATGCGCGACGGTGTGAGGCTGGCCACAGTGGTGGTGCGCGCGCCGGGGGAGCACGGGCCGAGGGCCGCGCTGCTGTCGCGGTCGCCGTACGGGCCGACGTCGGACCAGATCGCGGACATCTTCATCGCCGCGGGCGGCATGGTGGCGGTGCTGCAGGACCAGCGCGGAACATGGGCGAGCGAGGGCGAGTTCAGCATGTGGATGCACGACGGCGAAGACGGCTACGACACGATGCAGTGGATCGCGCAGCAGCCTTGGAGCGACGGGCGCGTGTTCACGGCGGGCATCAGCGCGGACGGCTGCGGCGCCTTTACCCAAATGGTGACGCAGCCGCCGTGGCTACGAGGGCAGCTGCTCATGCTGGCGTCGGCCAACGCGCATGCGACCATCTTTCCCGGCGGCGCCTTCCGCGAGGGCCTTATTGAGGGCTGGATGGCGTCCATGGCCGTCCCGACGCGTGGGCACTCGCTGCTGCACACGCTGCCGGAGATCAAGGCGCACGAGGCGCTCGACGACTGGTACGCCAAGGTCGAGGCCGAGGCCTACGCGCAGCGCGTGACCTGGCCCACGGTCCACTTGACGGCATGGTGGGACATCTTCAGTGGCCACCAGATCGCTGCCTTTGACCTGCTCGCGACGCAGAGCGACCCGCGCGTGCGCCGCAATCATACGCTCTTCGTCGGGCCGCTCGGCCACTGCGAGCTCTTCCGCGAGGCCTCCGCCAGCACGCCGCAGGAGGCCCGCGTGTGGGTCAACGCCTTTGGCTTCGCCGCGGAGCTCTTCGAGGGCCGCACAGGCCACTTCCGCCGCAAGCTCAAGCGCATCAATTTCTTCGTCCAGGGCCCGCAGCGGCGCTGGCGCGACCGCCAGGCTGCCAAGCCCGTGGGCAACTTTTGGACCTCGCTCGACGACTGGCCGACCGCCGCGCCCGAACGCCTCTACTTGGGCGTTGGCGGGGCGCTGCGTGCCGCGCCGGTCCCCAGCCCGACGAGCACGAGCTACGCGTATCGCCCGCGCCACCCTGTACCAACGCTGGGCGGCAACAATCTCATCCTGGCCATGCGCGGCTACGGCTGCGGTTCCGAGGACCAGGCGTCCAACGAGCGCCGCTCAGACGTTCTGGTCTTCACCGGTCCCGTTCTGGACGAGCCTTGGGCCATCGTTGGCCGCGTGCGCGCGCATCTCTACGTCTCCAGCACCGTCAGGGACACGGACTTTGTCGTCACGCTCACAGACCTCTATCCCGATGGCCGCCGCTCCATGCTTGTCCGCTACGGTGCGCAGCGCATGCGCTGGCGCGACGGTCCCTCCGTCCCCAGCGCGCCCATGGAGCTCAATCGCACGTACGCCGTGGACGTGGACCTATGGCCCACGGCGTACATCTTCAACCCTGGCCACCGTATTCGCGTCACCGTCTCGTCCTCCTCGGCCAGCTACTACCGTCCCAACTCAAACCTGGATGAGGCTCTCGTTGCGGACGGGATCTGGCGCAGTGTCCCAGCCACCAACACGATCCACTTCGCCGCGGACACCCCGTCCCACGTCGTGCTGCCACGGGTTCGCCTCGCCGATCTCCCTCACAACCCGTCGTTTTGATTGCAACAACGCAACGCTCACTTATTTATGCTCATTATTGTGCTCGTGTTGCAGACAAGACCGACGGCATCGCTGAGCACGTTCATCACTTTCACATTCTAAATGCAAAAGCGAGACTTCTCCATGTACATCTGCTGCCATAAGGTCGCTCGCTACCATGCTTGTCCGCTACGGCGCGCATGCGCTGGCGCGACGGTCCCTCCGTCCCCAGCGCGCCCATGGAGCTCAATTGCACGTACGCCGTGGACGTGGACCTATGGCCCACGGCATACATCTTCAACCCTGGCCACAGTATTCGCGTCACCGTCTCGTCCTCCTCGGCCAGATACTACCGTCCCAACCCAAACCTGGATGAGGCTCTCGTTGCGGACGGGATCTGGCGCAGCGTCCCTGCCACCAACACGATCCATTTCGCCGCGGACACCCCGTCCCACGTCGTGCTGCCACGGGTGCGCCTCGCCGATCTGTTGATTGTAACAACGGCACGCCCTTATCATCGTGCTCGTGTGCAAGACAAGGCCGACGGCATCGCTGCGCACGTTCATCACTTGCACAATAGGCAAAAGGGAGACTTCTGTTGCCAGTGAAAGGTCGCTCGCCGACGGCATCGCTGCGCACGTTCATCACTTGCACAATAGGCAAAAGGGAGACTTCTGTTGCCAGTGAAAGGTCGCTCGCCGACGGCATCGCTGCGCACGTTCATCACTTGCACAATAGGCAAAAGGGAGACTTCTGTTGCCAGTGAAAGGTCGCTCGCCGACGGCATCGCTGCGCACGTTCATCACTTGCACAATAGGCAAAAGGGAGACTTCTGTTGCCAGTGAAAGGTCGCTCGCCGACGGCATCGCTGCGCACGTTCATCACTTGCACAATAGGCAAAAGGGAGACTTCTGTTGCCAGTGAAAGGTCGCTCGCCGACGGCATCGCTGCGCACGTTCATCACTTGCACAATAGGCAAAAGGGAGACTTCTGTTGCCAGTGAAAGGTCGCTCGCCGACGGCATCGCTGCGCACGTTCATCACTTGCACAATAGGCAAAAGGGAGACTTCTGTTGCCAGTGAAAGGTCGCTCGCCACCTTCCTAGTCGCATTGCACCGCCACGCTTTCCTCCGACCCGCGTAGACCTCGCACAAGGCGTTCAACGTAGTCAAGAACCACAACTACTGCAGCCGATTTCCGAAGAAGGCGTGCACCCTATCCACCGAGTCCCTTTCAGCTTTTTCCTCGCGCGCAAGGTGCTTGAATCCGCCGCCACGATCGTCGACCCAAGCGCTCGATTCATGGATGCAAGGTCCATTCGCTTCGTCCTCGATTTGCTCTCGCTCCACTTTCCAGCGCCTTCGATTCGCCTTGAACCGTTCTTCGGTCCGCCTCCCCTTGGCCTTCCCCTGGCTTTCCTTCGTCTTTGATTCGACGCGGTCTTCGTCTCGGGTCGTGCGGTCTCCGTGGGCGGGACGTGCGTGGAGACTGCGTGGAGAGAATTCGCCCGAGCGTCCGCCGGAGCGCGGCGGTTTTGTGGGAGGCGCAAGCGACAAAGCGGAGCAAGAAGAAGAAAGTCGAAGTCGGAGAGCAAGCAAAGACCAACGTCGGCGCGGCGGAGCGGCGGCGCCGCGCGGCGGGCGGGCGGGCGGGCGGGCGGGCGGGCGGCGGCGGCGCGCGCGGGAGCGGCGGCGACGGGCCGCTCGACTCGAGGGCGCCCGGGCCCGAGCGCGGCTCGACGTCGGTCGCGACTCGGCCCGGCGCGGCGGCGCGGCGAGCAAGTGCCGCGTGGCGTGGCGTAGCGTGGCGTGGCGTGGCGTGGCGAGGAGCCGTGGCTGCTGCCGGGCTGCAGAATGTCGCTCGCCAACACGGTGCCGGCGGCGGGCGCCGGGAGCGGGAGCACGACCAAGGCGGGCGCGCCGTCCATCCCGCCGCTGGCCAAGTACAAGCTGGTGTTCGTGGGCGACCTGAGCGTGGGCAAGACCGCCATCATCACGCGGTTCATGTACGACAGCTTCGACACGCAGTATGTGGGCACGATCGGGATCGACTTTCTGTCCAAGACCATGTATCTGGAGGATCGCACGGTGCGCCTGCAGCTGTGGGACACGGCCGGCGAGGAGCGCTTCCGCAGCCTCATCCCGTCGTATATTCGTGACTCCTCGGTGGCCGTGGTCGTCTACGATATCACCAAGCGCGCGACCTTTCTGAACACGTCCAAGTGGATCGAGGACGTGCGCTCGGAGCGCGGCGACGACGTCGTTATCATGCTGGTGGGCAACAAATCCGACAAGTCCGAGGAGCGCCAGGTGTCCACGGACGAGGGCGAGGAGCACGCCAAGCGTGAGAACGTCCTCTTCATTGAGACCAGCGCCAAGCTAGGATACAACATCAAGACCCTCTTCAGGAAACTCGCCACGGCGCTGCCCGGCATGGAGAATCAGACCGTTGCCACTGACGAGCGGGTCAATCTCAAGCTGCAGCCCACGCAAAACGACGACGCCCAGGCCTCCGAGTCCGGCTGCTGCGGGTAACGCGCTCCGCGCGGCGCTCTTCCGCCACCGGCGTGCTTGCGAGCGGGCCTGCATACCCTACCCTACCTTGCAACTCGACTTCGCGCTTTAGCTTAGGATGTGACCAACCTCAGCTCGCTGCTTTGTCAATCAATTCTCTGCGGAAACGCTTCCTCCCTTCTCTCTTCTACTCTCTATCTGGCTCGCTCTCCTCCCTCTCTCAGGGTATGCTACTTTCAACATGATCGTCTGCTGAGCACCGAGCTGTCGCAGGCCGCTCCGATGCTTGCGGACGCGGTGCTGCCTTGGGTACCTGGTGTGGTGGCTAACTGTCCACTGCTCTACGTCCTCCTGCTTGGCAACGTCCTCTCGCAATTCGTGTGCATCTCCAATGTTAGACGTAGATCTAAGATTCGCTCGTTGTCAGGAGGTGGCGCGACGCGAGATTCCACGGGACAGTTGCGTGGCGCCGCGCACCTTGGCGAAGTGCCGTGGCGACCACGCTTCGCGACGCACCAGGTCCCAGTCGGTCTCCGCCCAAAACGCGTGCGCGGCGCACGCCTGCACGGACTGAAGCCTCTCCGCCGCGGTCAGCGACAGCAACGCAGAAACGGCACCTTGCGCAGGTGTAGAGACGAACATGTCCTCTGGCCACGAAATGAGACCATTCACAATGAGATCCATGCAGTTAAAGTTCATGTCGGCGTTCTCCCCACAGCCTTCGAAGAAGGCGGGCTGCGCAAAGAGCATCTCAAAGAGCACATGGCCAAGCCCCCACCAGTCAAGGGCGAAGCCACACGGCAAGCGCTGCAGCGCCTCGGGACTGGCATACGGCAACGTGCCGCTCACGAAAGGGCGACGTAAAGCCGGAAAATGTCGGCCTCACGGGCTCGGGCCACCTGCGGCTGCTCGACTTTGGCCACGCGCGTGTTAGACGGCCGCGCTGCGCATGTGCCCAAGGGCGAGCGCAAGCTCGGCCGCGTAGAGGCGCGCGTCTCGCTCGGGAATCGGCCCGCTCCTCAGCAAGTCAAAGAGGTCGCCACCCTCGCAGAGCTCGACAGCGTGCGAAATCCGGAGCGTGTTCTCGAGCCTGACGCTGAGGTCGCCAAGGAAGCGCACAACGAAGGGTATCTCCTCGCCCGCGACCTGGGCGGCGCACAGGCGCAGAAAGGCGGTCTTCTCGTTTGCCGCCTCGGTGGCGGCCTGCGTCGAGTCCGCGCGAAAGACCTTGAGCGCGAAGCCCCGGCGCGCTGCTCCCGTGGTCAGATTGATCGTCAGCGGGGACCTGCGCTCCTCCGCTCCGAATCCGACTTGGACCCGCGCGACGTAGACCTGCGCGGCACCCCCGTCCTGAAGCAGCTGCAGCAGCTGCATGATGCTTCCTCCGCGCGCTCTTGACGCTCTTTCGCCTTGCGATTGCAGTTTGCCACGCCTGCACTCGGGCGCGTCGGAACGAACCTCTGGCACTGTAGGCTGGCCGTCCTCGCCGAGTGAGTCCCTCACACACTACTACTACTTAGTAACAGGAAGCTCAACTACTGCAGTGACACAGTTGGTCTGAGTCTCTCCGAGCTCTCCGAGTCACTCGATGACACTCATTCATCATGGGGACACCCGTCCTCGTTCCTTGGACACCAGTGGCAACGCCGGTTGCCAACTTGAACGTTGACCCGGCGGTCGACAGCCGAGCTGACTCCGCATCATGATCGACAACCCACCGCACTGCAAGGGCAGTGCAAGCTCTGGCGTGGCCAGAGTGCAGCGCGGGACGTCGCGGTCCAAAGCCGCCAACGGCCGCGCACTCGCTTTCAAGGGCCTCCGGGCCAGCCATCAGGGCAAGAGAAGCACTGCTCATTGCTCAACGCTGGCGAGCCCGTATCGGACGCGCTCTATCTCTCTCGCTCTGCAGCCAGAGCGCGTCGAAGAAGCAGCGCCCCGCCCTTGTGTGGCCAGCAGCTCTTCCGGGACGAAGCCCAATGGTGGGGCGCGTGTGCGGCGTGCGATCGAGCGAGTAGCTCTGGCTGCGCGTCCATCGCCGCCGAGGAGACCTGTTGTCGCATGGCTTTCTGGGAAGAAAGCCCAACGGCGTCGTCCAGGAACGCTCACCACCACTCGCGGCAGGCTGAGGTTGGCCCCTGGCGTGCGCGACCAGGTGTCTTTCATGCGGAGTTCGGACGGGCAACAGAAAAAAGGGTTGCACTTGTTGTGCGTGCAGCATGGGGCAGAGGCCCAGAGCAACTGATGAGGAGACCACAGGATTCGCATCCGTCCGCAGGCTCAGAGCCGACAGTGGCGACTGGAAGGTGCTGCTGTCAGAAAACGCCTGAGTGATGCATCGACCAAACCGACGCCCCCTTGGAGGACGCCCGGCGCAAAGGCCAGTGTCGGTCGAACCGCTCGCAGAGACTTGTAACAGGCTCAGCTACATTTTATACACAGAGGGATACATATACATTGTCACAGTCGTCACTCAGAAATTGGACGAGCTCCTTCGCGATTCCTTGACGACACGCGGGCTTGGCCGAAAATGGAGGCGATGGAACTGCTGGGGCACCCAGGCCTCGTCGTGCACGAGGTCCCAATCCACGGCGTGCCAGTAGGGGTGCGCAGCACATTCCTCGATGGTCTGCATGCGCTGCGTCTGGTTCGGGCAGAGCAGGCGGCCGAGCGCATTGGCGAGGGGTCCGTCAGGATCGAGCTTGTCTGGGATGAGCATGAGGCCGTGCACAATGTTGTACATGGTCATGTCTGTGTCTGCTGGGTCTTCCGCCTCGAACGGACGCTCACTGAAGTGCATGCTGAAGAGTAGAATGCCGAGTCCCCACCAGTCGGCGGCAAAGCTGCTTGGGTATCGACAGAGCGCCTCAGGCGAGGCGAACTGCAGCGTGCCGCTGCTGAGCTCCGTGACCGGGTTGCTCTCCTGCAGGACCCGAGCCAGGCTAAAGTCCAGCAAGCGCACGTGCCCGTCTGCCGACAGGCCGACATTCTCGGGCTTGATGTCACCGTGCAGAACACCAGCACTACGGAGGTGCTTCAGCGCTGATGCCAACTCCGCGGCGTAGTAAAGCGCATCCTGCGCTGGCAGCGGGCCATATGATAAGAGCTCGAAGAGGTCGCCGCCGCTGCAGAGCTCGAGCGCAAGCGCTTCGCAAGGCGTGCCTTCGATGGCTATCTCTGCGTTGCTGAGCAGCTCAACCACGAAGTCCGAATGCTCTCCTCGAGAGCGACTTTGCAGCCTTGCGAGCGCCTCCAGCTCGGCCTGGCACTCCGCCGCGGCCTCGGGCCTGCCTGGCCTGAACACCTTGAGCGCGAAGGCGCCGTCCACGCCGAGCGTCTTCGCCACCTCGTCGCGCCAGCTCGCCCGAAACACCATCGCCGAGGTGCCTGTCTGCAGCAGCTTCATCTCGCCGCCGCCGCCGCCCTCTTGGACCCTCTGCCGGCCGCCGTGGCTCTTATTGGTTTGTTGGACCTGTGTCCACTGCGCGGCTGCAGCGTTGCAGGTATGCTAGCTCGCTTGCGCCGGCCGAGGCCTGGCGCTGGGTTCTGCCGGAGCCTGGAGGCGGAAGCCCGCTCGCCGGGCTGGGCCAGGCAGTTGTGGGCTCGCGCGGCGCAGCGCTGCGGGGCGGAGGCTTTGGCATCCGCTCCGGGGGCTGCGGGGGGGGGGAAGCAGCGTCCTGGGCCACCCCTGGCATTACCAATGCAGACCTTGGCCTGGCCGGTCGGTGGCTGTTGTGTGGCTGTTGTGATCACAACGATCGATGGCAGCCAACGAGGCAACCGGCCAACGCAGCTGCCTTCCAATCGACCCAGCGTTGCGTTGCGCTGCGCTGCGCTGCGCTGCGCTGCGCTGCGCTGCGCAGCGCGGCGCGGCGGGGCGCGGCGCAGAAACGACGATCAGATCGGCACTGCTGGGAGCAACCAACGCTGCTCGCTGGCCCAGTGCTGGGAGAAGCACAGTTGGGCAGCAAGGAAACAATCGGGCCTGACTCGAAGCGACAGAGGCTGGCTGGACGCCGGAGACTCGCTGGCCGAATCGACGCGCCTCGACGCGCCTCGACCCAGCGGGTGTGCCTGCGAGGGGCCTGCCCAAGCAACGGTCAACCGCCGCCGGAGCGATGACGGCGGCGGCTGCCAGTGCAACAGCCTGGCCCTGATCGCAGGCGGAGAAGGCCCCTCAAGACCACGTGCCTACTGCTCGACGGCCAGAGGCTGGCTGAACGAACGCGGCATGCCGGGAGACTTGCGATCGCGCGCTCGCAGTGTTTGGCAGGCTTTGCCAGGCACTGGGGCGCGTTCTTGCGCTCGGAGCCTCAGACTGTATGGTTGCTCACGGGACTTCATCCCGGCCTGGCCGGGAACGATCGAGCGTTGGCGGGCGGGCAGGCGGGCAGGAGCCGTCAGGCGCCGGCACGCGTTGACAGCGCGAGGCTGCCAGCGCCGGGCTGCTTGGCTCTGGCATTCGTCGCCGTCCGCCGACCAAGGCGGCGTAGCTGGCATGCCGGTGGTGGGCAAGATGTGTGAGCCTGGGCAAGAGTCGTGAGCCCACGCGCGTCGGCATCGTGAGCTGGCCAGCCGCCAGGTTCGAGCTCGCAGCACCTGCACCTCTGGCTGCACAGATAAATGAGTGGCTGCGGGTGCTGCGGGAGCTGTGGAACGAAAGACCAGGCCTTTTGTGGTTGCGAGCGAAAGACGCTGAAAGACCACACGCGGCGAAAGACAGAAGGGAGACGCGCCGGAAGCCGCGGCGGACGGGCTGACAGTGAAGTGAAGGACGAACGTCGAGGCAGGCAGTGGCTCGCGGCGCGCGGCAAGCAGGCGGGCGGAGAAGCAGCCGAGCGGCCCAAGCCTGACGGCGCGACGGCTGCGGCGCAGCTAGCTTCCTCTCCGTGACAACTCCAGCGTGTACGGCCGCTAGAAGGGGTCAGCCGGCGCGAACGCCGGCGACAAGTTGACATCGGCGTGTTCTTGAAGCTGTACCAGTCTCTAAAACTAAATCAGAGTCGGCTAAAAAGGACGAGACGGTCAGGCGTCCAGGCCGGTGGCCAGATCGTGTGCTGCCTGGCTGAGGCTTGCACGGCTTGCACCCACGTACGGCACGGTACGGGAGCGCTAGGGACCAGCTTGCAAAATGTTTCACCTACGCCGCCCCGTGGCTTCCAAGGCCAAGGCAGCGGTACCGAGCTGCTAGCGGCGTGGAAGCGATCAGGCTGTGGCTCGGAGTGGCGCCTCGACGACGAGTGGCCGAAGAGAAGCTGAGTTTGCGACGGCAGTCGGGTGGCCGCGATGACTGGTCTTAGGCCTAGCTACCAAGCCAGCCGGGCGAGCTCTTGACCAACCTTAGCTTCCCGCGTCTGGCTGAGGGCGCTGGCCGGGCGGTTCGTTGAAGTCTCGAGGCTTGGAGCGCCCGAGCCGCTTCGCTAACAGTAAATTCTAGCGGGATGCCGGCGACCACGGCGAGAGACGCGGACCCGGATCGCCGTGGATCGCCAAGCCTGCCTGACGCGCAGCCACTGTCTGACGCACAGCTAGCAACTGCACCATACACAGCGAGCGCTCTTGGCGGCGGCGCGGCCAGCCAGCCTAAACCGACGGGCGCTGGCAGTGAGTGCTGTCAACCAACGCCACGGACCAGCAGCAACAATGTCGAAAGAGCCTCCAATGATGCATGCCGACTCGAACCGACTGGCTGGCGACCGTGCTGGAGGTTGCCCAGCAGTGGCGGCCGGCGACAACTTCAACATCTGCGCTGCGCCGCTGCGCAGCCGGGAGGCCGCCTCCAACCTCCAACAGTTGTCTCTTTGAAAGACCGTCCGAGGCGCCGCACGCCGCACGCTGCTCTACTAGCCATCACCAGGGCCGGTGTGCGGGCTTGACCCGACCCGGAAGGCCTCTGATTAGGCATGCAGCGCGCGTCTCAGACCGCCGCCGCGCTGTCCGGCTGCGAGTCGGGCCTTGACCGACGCGGGCGGGGTCGACGCCACTGTCGCCATAACATGGCTGGACTCCGCAGGCCCGAGAAAGTGTTCTTCGCTCGTCAGCTCGTCATCAATGCGCCCTTCATGTATCTTGCATCTCCGATGACAAAGCCAACGTTAGCTGAGCTTGAGCAGCAAGCAGCCATAGCCGCGCTGGCCACAAGGCTCCCTCCAGCCAGCAGGCCGACGATGTGAATTTACATTCGTTGCTTTGCACGCGTTTGGAATTGGCGACATGGGTGGTGTGCGACGGTGCTGCACTGCGGCGCCGTTGGCCGCCTACGTTGACATTTGTTGTAAGCACCGTAGAGCACAGTCCTGACGTACAAAAGTGGCCGGAAGTGGTGATGGTTTCAAGCTGCAACTTTGCCCACGACTCGCTCACACAGCCTGAGCCCGTTCGGGGTGCTACGGCTCGCTCGATCACACAAGGCTCGCTCGGAGGCTTACGGCTCGCTCGGTGGCGGATGGCTCGCTCGGCGACTGGCGGAGGCGGAGAGACCTAGCTGGCTTGCTCGCTGGAGACTCAACTCAACTCTCGCTCCGCGCCGCGGAACCCTGGCCGGGGCCCGGCAGACTCGCTTCGTTTCCTCGCGTCGCGCCCCTCGCCAGCGCGTAGGCTTGACTGTGCTCGCACCCGCTGGCGGTCTCGCTGCAGGTCAGCATGGAGGGCCAGGGCCAGGGCATGGACATGGACGGCCAGGGCGCGGCGCAGCAGCAGCAGCAAAAGGACCAGG
Organism: Thraustochytrium sp. TN22; assembly: GCA_013306675.1. Lineage (NCBI taxonomy): Eukaryota > Bigyra > Thraustochytrida > Thraustochytriidae > Thraustochytrium > Thraustochytrium sp. TN22. Next base: position 58,385 of record JABLUY010000022.1, on the reverse strand, counting down.
GTGGCGCGACGCACCGCGATGCGGACGGCATGTTCGAGGTGAGCGAGGCGGACCTGGAGGAGGTGGACGACAGCAAGCCGTTCGTGGAGGGCCAGGGCGGCGGCGACGGCGACGAGGACCAGGACGGCGACGAGGACCTCGTTGACGAGGACGATCTGGCGGAGACTACAGCGACAGAGGTAGACATCGAGCGTGACGGGGATGGCGAGGGCGCGCAAGGGCAGGGCCAGGACGGCGCCATGCAGGACGGCGCTGAGGCACCGACCGCGCCGCCGCAGGATGGCGCGGCCTTCGCGTTCGAGAAGCACACCGACTCGGTGTACTGCGTTGCACTGAGCGCGGACGGGTCGCGTGCGCTGAGCGGCGGCGGCGACGACCTCGCGTACCTGTGGGGCACGCGTGACGGAACGCCGGCGGTGCAGCTGAGCGGGCACACGGACACCATCGTGGACTGCGGCTTCTCGGCCGACGGGTCTATGTGCGCCACGGGCGGCTACGACGCCACGGTGCGCGTGTGGGACGCCAACACGGGCACGCTGCTCAAGACGCTGGACGGCCCGTCCACCGAGGTGGAGTGGGTGCGCTGGCACCCGGCCGGTAACGTGCTCATGGCGGGCTCCGAGGACGCCACCACGTGGGTGTGGGACGTGACCCCGGGCGCGAGCATGGGCCAGTGCCTCGGCGTGCTGGCCGGCCACGAGGGCAGCGTCACGTGCGGTCAGTTCACGCCCAATGGCAAGCGCATTGTCACCGGCTCGCTCGACGGCACCGTGCGTCTTTGGGACCCCAAGACATGGACCTGCATGCACACCTTTGCGGGCCATGACTGGCACCAGGGCGGCGTCGTCAGCCTCGCCTGCCACCCGGAGCAGCCCATGATTGCGGCCGGCGGCGTCGATGGCTCGTTGCGACTCGCGCGTCTTGAGACCCGCAAGGTATTGGCGTCCTTCCAGCATGACTCGCCGCGCACCTCGGCCAATGGCGAGGTCGAGGTCGGCTCCGTCGAGTCCGTCCAGTTCTCCGATACCCTGCCCTTTGTCGCCTCGGCATCCACCGATGGCACCATCAAGGTTTGGGACCTCAACACGCAGACCTGCAGGCACGTGTGCCGCCATGAGGACGCCGTTGTCAGGATTCGCTTTGTGCCGGGCTCGCCCACGCTCATCTCCTGCTCCGCGGACGGCTCTGCGCGCCTCTGGGACGCCCGCTCCGGCGAACAGGTGCGCCTCCTCACGCACCACACCAACATGATTCTCAACTTTGACATGCGCCCGGGCGTCTTTGTCTCCTGCTCCGACGACCACACCTGCCGCGTGGTCCACGGCTGATCGCTCTTTGCGCTGACTGCGAGACTGCGAGACCGCGACGCGGCGGCTGAGTAGAGCAGAGGCTGCGACGTCTGGCGCTTTTCAAGACACTGCCGCCGCCGAGACGGCCTGGGATTTTTGTATGTGTGTGACAGTGGGTGTCTATGTCTCCGTGTGACCCACCCTTTGACGGGACGACGTAGCGACCGAAGAGACGCGAGGAAGAGAAGAAGAGGCTTGAAAGAAAAAAAAGAAAGATGCCTTTGTCGCGCAGGAAAGAGAGGTGGGCGATTTGCCTTGCGTCCAGACTCTACGAGGAGGCGGCGCTGCTGAAGGTCGGTCGCTGCGCTTGTCAAGTCGCATGTCACGTCAAGAATCATGCCATGCCATGCCGTGCCGTGCCGTGCCGTGCCGTGCCACGCCCCGTGCCAATGGGTTCACTGCATCGCCTCGCCGGTGCCCGCAGCGCCTGGGACTTCGTCGTCCTCCTCGTTCTCGACATCACGGGCGCAGCGAAAACCGAGGTTCTGAGCGCTGCTGTCGGCCGTGTTGTGTGAGCGCGAGTCCACCCGGTAGCGGTAGCAGTAGGAGATGTGGCACATGTAAGAGCCGCCCTTCTTGACGCGCTCGACAGCCGGGTCATCAATGTGGCCGGCCAACTCGACCTGGAAGTCTGTGAGCACGCCGCCGTCCGGGGCCGTGAGGCGGTGGCGAATGGTCCAAGCGTCAGCCACCCACTCCCAGACGTTGCCAATGATGTTCTTGAAGCCGAAGGCGTTCTGAGGACCGAAGCTGTCGACCGGGCTCGACCACAGGTAGCCGTCCTCGGCCGAGTTGGTGTCAGGGAAGTGGCCCTGCCAGAGGTTGGCGCGATGGGTGCCATTGGGCGTCATCTCGCTGCCCCACGGGTACATGACGCCCTCCAGGTCGCCCTTGACCGCGCGCTCGTACTCGGCTTCGCGTGGCAGGCGCTTGCCGGCCCACTCGCAGTATGCGCGCGCGTCGTTGTGCGTAACGTGAGTCACTGGGTAGTCCAGCTTGCCGTCCAGGACGACGTCGCTGTCGGGGCCATTCGGGTGCATCCAGTCCGCGCCTGGGACTGGCAGCCACCATGGCACGCTGGCGACCGCGACATCGATCGACTCAGCCACCTGCTTGGACAGCGAGCCCTCGAAGCAGAAGGACCACCCAAAGCGCTCCGCCTCGGTCGTGTAGCCCTCGGCCAGGGCAAAGGCGGCGAATTGCCGGTTCGAGACCTCCATCTCGTCCAGGTCGAAGGCGCCCAGGCGCACGCGGCGAGCCGGGCCCTCGCCGTCCTCCAAGATCTGCGGGTCATCCGTGCCCATGGTGAACTCGCCCGCCGGAACGCGCAGCATGTGCGTCGGCTCCACGCCGTCAAGGTCCACCTCGCCGCGCGCCACGTGCTCGCGCAGCACCTCCAGCGCGGGCCGCGGCACCGCGTCCGCCTGCTGCAGGTCCCTGGCCGCGCCCTCGCCCGACGCGCGGTTCTGGCTCGCGGCGCACCCGCACGAGCCCGCCTCGTGCTCCTCGTGCTCCGCGCTCTCCGGGCTCGCCTCGACCGCTGCCGCCGCGGCGCTGCACGCGCCCTCCTCCGCCGCGCCGGGCTGCGCGGCGAGCGCGAGCACGGCCGCGGCGAGCAGCGCGGCCACGCTCGCCACCCTCGCCATCTTATCTTATCCTCGGCCTGGAGATCGAAGCTCGGCCGGACCTGCGCGCGAGCGGGCGGGCGGTCGGCCGCGAGGTCGCTCGGCCGCGCGCTCTCGACCGGCTGCGCGCGGGGCCGGCCTCCAGTGCCTCGGCGAAGTCGAACTGTGCCAGCCAGCTGCGCGCAGGGGCGTCGCAAGGGACGCCGCGCGGCGCCGCGCCCGCGCCGCGGTCTGCGCAACGCGCTACACGCGCACACCGCGTCCCCGCAAAGACCCGGCGAAACCCCCCCTCTCAACCCTACATGCGTTGCCCGCCGCCTCTCGGCCGTTCCACGTCACCCATGTATCTGCCGTCACTGGCGCTCCTCCGCACACCCCTCCCCTCGGGCGAACCGCCCCGTCCTTGTTTCGCGCGTTGCTGCGGGGCGGCTGTGGGTGGACTGCAAGCAGGCGGGCAGGGAGGAAGGGCGCAGTGGAAGGGGGGAGGCAGCACTGGACGGCGCGCCGGAGGGAAGCAGCGCGCGCGCGGGAGTGGCGCGCAGTGGCGGCGGAAGCGTGGGGGAGGGAGGATCCGCCGGCTGCGCTCTGGCTGCGGCGGCGCGCGGCCACATCTCGATCATCCATCCAGCGATCGCGCGCGCGCGGGCAGAGCGGCGGCGGGGCGGCGCGGGCGGGTCGGCGGCGGCGAGCGTCTGTCTGTCTGTCTCCGCGATCAGGTCGCGGGCGCGGCGGTAGAGCTCGGTACGGACGGGTAGTCGGCCTTCCTCCCCCTCTCTCTCCTCCCCCCTTAGCAAGATGCTGGGCCTTACGGCGTCGCGCAGCCTGTCGGCGGGCGGCGCGGTCGGCAAGCTGCAGTCGCGCGGCTTCGCGGAGAACCTGAAGGAGATTCAGATGCGCATCACGTCGACCAACAACATCCGCAAGATTACCGCGTCGATGAAGATGGTGTCGGCGGCCAAGCTGCGCGGCGACCAGGATCGCCTGGAGAAGGGCCGGCCATTCGGCAAGACGATGGAGAAGATCTTCCAGGCCACCCCCGGCGCGGACGACGTGCCCCTGCCGGACGCCAAGAAGCCCGTCTACATCATGCTGAGCTCGGACCGCGGTCTGTGCGGTGGTGTCAACGCCGCCAACGCCAAGATGATCAAGGCGCGCGTGGACGCCGACAAGGCCGCCGGCCTCGACCCCAAGGTCTTCATCATCGGCGACCGCGGCTCGGGCCCGCTCGTGCGCACGCACGGCGACGCGCTCGTGGGCCAGATCAACGAGCCCTGGAAGACCCCCATGACTTTCGAGAAGTGCTGCATCATCACCGACCGCATCATCAGCGCTTACCCGGAGGCCGACCGCTACAACATCGTCTTCAACCGCTTCATGTCCGCCATCGCCTACGAGACCGAGTCCATTTCCAACGCCAACTTCGCCGCTCTCGCCAACGTCGAGGACGAGTCCGCGGCCGAGAAGCCCTTCCCGCTCAACAAGTACGAGGGTGAGCTCGAGTCCTCGGAGGAGGCCGTGCAGAACCTCACCGAGTTTGGCCTCGCCGTGCAGCTTTACGGCTGCTGCATCGAGAACGCCACCTCGGAGCAGTCCTCGCGCATGAACGCCATGGAGAACGCCTCCAAGAACGCCGGCGAGCTCGTCGAGAAGCTCACCATCCGCTACAACCGCGCTCGCCAGGCCAAGATTACCACCGAGCTCATCGAGATTATCTCCGGTGCCGAGTCCCTCGAGCAGTGATCTTTCTGGGTTAGCCTACCTTTCTTTGCTTTGCTTTCTTTTCTTGACTCGTCGTTGCAGTACCTGCCCTGCGGCCAGCCTCTCAGCTCAGCTCAGCTCGGCAAAAGCTAACTATCGCTCTCCAGAAACTCTGGCCTGGCTTTTGGTTAGCTGGCAAAATAGGCCTGCCGGCCGGTATAGAAGTCTACCGAGCGCGTATACAGGAGCACCACGCCCGCGATCACGAATCCTGTCCGGATCCCGCGTCGAGCCACGGGCGCCAGATTCTTCATCGTGAACGCCCGTTCAAAAATATTTGTTCTCTTTAGCTAAAGCCTGGCCTCGTTGCTTCAATCAAGGCCACCCGATACAGGACCACAATGGCAACCAACCACGTGTACAGGAGCGCCACGCCCAAAATCGCGAATCCTGCCCGAGTTCCGCGTCGAGCCACGGGAGCCAACTCCTTCATCATGAACTCGCCCTCACCACGCAACTCGTACCCAAGCTTGCGATAATACTGCCGCACGCCGACACCGGCGATCACCGCGATGCGCTCGTATCCATGCTCTTGCGCCACGCGCTCCGCCTCGTCCATGAGTCGCGAGCCCAGGCCCGTGTGCTGGGCATGCGTCCGATGCGAGTCCTGCGTCGGGATGAGCTGCCCGTACACGTGCAGCTCACGAATGAGCGCTGCTCCGCGAAGCTCGCCAAAGGGAACTCGCTCCTCTTCCTGCTCCTCCTGCTGCTCCTCCTCCTGCTGCTCCTGCTGGTGCTGGTCCCCCGGCGCCTTGGGCGGCTCGGGCCGCGCTCGGCGGCGTACGGTTGGCGTCCGGCTGCGCCGTCGCCTACGACGTACCGGCGCCGCCGTCTCGCTTCGCCCGTGTCTCTCCACAGCCTCCTCGTCTTTCCCGCCTTCCTCGTCCAACATCTCCTCGTATTCCGCGGTATCATCCAGCGGCGCGGTGGTGGTTGCGGGCGCCACGGTGGGCAGGCGCAGACGCACAAAGCCGAGGATGGTCTCATCGCCCCGCACCTCGAAGGAGATGAAGAGCTCAGGGGCGCCCTGGCCCTCGTAGCGGCGCGTCACGAGCTCCACGGAGGCCGGGTCCGGCGTCTGGGCCCGCACCTCGCGGCATCGGATACAGCGGCACCGCTGGCCACGCTCCGTCAGGCGACGCTGCAGCAACTGGCGCATGCTTGGGTTATCGACGCCGCCCAGAATGTACTGCGACGGGATGTCGCGCACTACGCGGTTGAGCCGAATCCACGGGTGGACCTGCGCCTTGACGTCGAGGAGGAGCTCCATGAGCTCCGCCTCCGCGTACGGAACGTACTTGCCACGCTCGTACCACTGCTGGATGACAGTCCACGGCGTGGTCTCGCACGGATAGATCTTCCACTGGTCCGCCTGCAAGCCCGGGTCCGCCAGGACCTCCTCAAACATGGCGCGGTCTACCTCGACGGTGGCGCCAGGCAGGTTTGGCATGAGGTGGATGTCGACCTTGTAGCAGGCGTCCTTGAGCAGGCGCAGCGCGCGGCGCACGTCCGCATTCGTGCAGCCGCGATTGATCTTCTTGAGAATGCCATCGTCCGTGTGCTGCACGCCCAGCTGCACGCGCGTGCACCCGTACCGTCGGAAGCGCCGCAGCTCAGCCGCGTTGATGCAGTCCGGCCGCGTCTCGAGCGTGATGCCGATGATCTTGCAGCGCGCCACCTCGTTGCGCGCCTTCTCCTCCTCCAGCGAGAGACGCTCGCGGCCGCGGCCCTTGTTGTAGAACGTGTTGGCCGCAAAGAAGAGGTCACGGATGAACTCTTCCTGGTAGCTCTCTGGGTACGACGCCCAGGTCCCGCCCAAAATGAGCAGCTCGATCTTGTCCACCGGGTGGCCGTTCATGGCGAGCGTCACCGTGCGGTCGAAGAACTGCAGCACCGCATCGAAGCGATTGCGGTTCGCGCGCAGCACTGACGGCTCGTCGTGCAGGTACGACCGCGGCTGGTCCGGCTCGTTCGGGCAGTAGTAGCAGTTCCACTCGCACGAGAAGCGCTGCCCGTGCGGGTAAGGACTCGTCAGCACCGTGACCACCAGCACGCCCGAGGTGCTCTTGCCACCCTTCTTGATGAGCAGCTTGCGCAGCGCCTGGACGCGCTCGTCCTCTGCCTGAAACTTGCCCTCCTCCTCCATGGCCATGAGCACGTGCAGCAGCATGGACTTCTTGAAGAAGTAATGGTTCTTGCCGCGCCGGATCGCCGACATGTACTTGTTCAGCTCCGTCGCCGACCGCGGCTGCGCCTCCACCAGCTTGCTCACCACTTCCTCTGCATCCTCGCGTCGCTCTGCAGGCACCAGCTCGCTCCAGCTCCGGTAGATGTCCTCCAAGTCCTCGTTGATGGTGAAGCGCTCCGCCGGGGTCTTCTTGTAGTGCTCCGGGTCCAGCGACGCTGCCGCGGTCGCCGTCGGTGCCGCACCCGCCCGCGCCGCCGCGGCCCCGCCTGCCGACGCCATTGCGCCCTCCGTGTGCTCCGGCGCCGCGCCCAGCAAGTTCTGGTTGTGGTCGGTGGCTGGGCCACAAGAGCGCCTGCTCGAAGAGCACCTAAGCATCAAGTAGGCAGTCCGTTCGACTGCGGTGGAGATCGCCATCTCAGCTACCGTGAGCTGGGGCGTGAACTCGGCACAGGTCAAGGTCGGGCGGAGACTGGCAGTACTTGATGTTGATAAGTTAACGTTAGGCCAAGACCGGAAAGACGCTCTGTTTGGTCTCGTTGTTCATAGGAGTGAGGCGGAGCCTTTTCATGTCCTTCTCAACTGGGCTTGAGAAAAGCGTGCAAGGTGCGTTGACCCTTGCCCGCGCTCGTCGCAGGACGGGATGGCCTTCTTGAAGATGTTGATGATGACGACGAAGAGGAGGATGTGGAGATGGAAGGCTGCGGACGCCCGTCAACAGGCCGCCGCTCCTTTATCCTGGCGTTCTTGGCTCGCGAAGACAGCGTGACAGTCTCGACGATCTCAACGATCTCAACGTCAGACTCGGATGACGCACGCTTGCTTACGGCTGGCTCGTTCGCCTCGGCGATCTCAATGTCAGCCTCGGATCGCGCACGCTTGCTTGCGACTGGCTGGTCCGCCTCGGCGAACTCATCAGCAGACGCGTGTTTTGCACGCTTGCCAGTGGCCGGCTCATTCGCATCGACAACTTCAATTTCAGACTCGGAGCCCGCGCGCTTCTCGAATATTGAAAGCTGCTCCTTGGGCCGAGCGCGCTTGACAGCTCCGCCGGCGGCCGCCGCGCTCCACGCGAGCAGGGTGGACGCTTGAACGTCCCGGAAATTGCAGGCTGCAAGCGCGATCCGATTGAGGGACGAGGTTGAAGAGGGCAGGTGTGCGTTCGCAGCCGCCTGGAGGCGCACCGCCGAGGACGGAAACGGGGACACGCGCTTGGAGGCATGTGAACGCGAGTCGTATCCAACTCGCCATTGGACCGTCAGCGTCTGCGGCGCTCGACTACGGGCATGTCGCTCCGCGGACACGCGTTCGTGCAAGTCCTTGCAGAGGGCCGCGAGGGTCGCTTGGCAGCCGGCCTCTTCCGCACGAGTGGGCGGGAAAGACCGTTCCGTCATAATGGACTTGGGCGGGCCACGAACGGTCACAGGCTCGTCATCGATGCCGAGCGCCATCGAGCGGAGCCAGCCCGTCTTGCCGGGCGCCGCCCGGTCCAACCGGTCAGTGGGCGCGGCGGCCAAGTCTGCGAGCGTGAGAGGCGCCGGCGCGCAGTCTTGCAGCTCGGCCTCCAGGCGCTCTCCAAGCTTGCCCTTGAGGCCTGGCACGGAGCGCAGCGGCGTGGCGCGCGAGATCGCAGAGGCCATGGAGGGCAGGGCGAGCGTCTGAGCGTTTGTGCGTCCGCGGCGCTTGCTGACGAGGCGAGCCAGCAGCTTGTTGGGCCCGATTCCCACGCTGATGGTCATGCCGTCCAGCGCGGAGCGCACGTACGCACGCAAGTCGGCGGCGAGTGCGCAGGCGGCCGCGACTTGGCCGTCCACCTCATCTGCGATGGCTCGCGGGGTGCGCGTTTCCTCGGAGAGGCCCATGAGCGTGGAAGCCTCACCGCTGTCACCACGGATTGCGTCCTGCGGCACGGCCAGGACCGCGTCGGTAGCGTCAATGTAGAAGTCATCGATGCTGGCCTTTTCCACCTTGCAAAGGCCGCCGCGGAACTCCTGCAGCGCCTGCAAGAGATCCTCGCTGCACTGGCGGTACCAGGTGGTGTCCATGGGCAGAACGAGCAGGTCCGGGCACTTGCGCCGCACGCCGTCCATGGTGGCATCGGGGCGGTCCTTGAAGAAGCGCAGGTTCTTGTGGCCCTCCGCACCGATGCCGTCCCCCTTGCGCAGCCCCGCGCCGCGCGCCGCCGGGCTGAGCGCCACGAAGCCGCCCGCGTTGAACTGCGTCACCGCCACGGGCCTGCCGCGCAGCTCCGGCCGCCGCCGCTCCTCGCACGCGCAGTAGAAGCCGTCCACGTCCGCGTGCAGCACCACGCGGGCGCCCAGCGCGCCCATGCCGCGCCGCGTCCGCGCTCTGCCCCGCCTCCCCGCCGCGGCCGCAGGGGCTGCGCCTCGCCGCGCGCCTCGCCGCTCACGAGCGCGGCGGGCGCCGGCCGGCCAGCGAGCGCCGCGGCGGGTCGGCTCGGGTCGGGTCTGCGCCGGAGGCGTCCGTGGGCACGCGCCGCGCCGCGCAGCGCCGCGCCGCGCCGCGCCGCGCCGCGCCGCGCAGCGCAGCGCCGCGCAGCGCCGCGCCGCGCAGCGCAGCACCGCGGCATGGGCAGCGCCAGTTTTTCCCTCTTGCATGCCAACGAAGGACCTGAGCAGGAGATGGAGGACGATGGTTGGGCAGACCGCAGCGCGGGAGCGCGGCGCGCGCGCGCGGCGGAGGGCGCGCGGCGGCGGCGGCGGCGGCGCGGCGGGGCAGGGACGATGGCGGACCCGGGCGAGACGCCGCGCACGCTGATCCGAAGCCTGGCGGCCGGCTCGGGCCGCGGGCGCGGCGGCAGGCGCGGCGGCGGCGGCGGCGGCGGCGGCGGCGGCGGCGGCGCGGCCGAGGGCGCGACGAACACGCGGTCGGCGAGGCCAAGGCGCGGCAGAGGCGAGGCCGAGGCGGTAGAGGAGGACGGGGAGGAGGCTCCGGCCGCGACGCCGGCCGCCGGGCCGGAAAGGCGGACGAGCCCGCGGAGGCGACGCAGCGGCGGCGAGGGCGCTGCGCGGGAGCGAAAGCAGGAGGAGGTGCAGGCGGAGAGGGAGGAGCAGCAACCGGCGAGTGCACGGCGGCCTAGCGCGCGACCGCCACGCGAGACGCCACGCACCTTTATTCGCAGCTTCCTGCAGGAGGCGCCCGAACCTGTGCGCGCAAGGGAGAGTCTGGCGGCCGAAGCACGAGCGCAGGCGCAGGCGCAGACGCAGACGCCGCGCGTAGTGGACCAAGCGTCCTTGAGACGGCGGCGGTCCCGAGCGCCATCGTCTGCTGTGTCATCCACGCGCACGCGCGTGGTTGCCGTGGGCGGGCAGGACAACGAGGACGGGGAGGATGACGAGGCCTTCTTCGCAGTATCTGCCGCAACACCAGCGGCACCAGAGAGTGTCCTCGCTGCGCAGCGGCAAGGAGCACCGGCAGCGGCAGCAGCGACGGCGGACTCTTCAGACTCGGATGAGAACGAGGACGTCTTCCGCGCGGTGGAGCGTGACCCGGCCCTGCGCGAGCGGCCAGCGCGGCGGCGGCGGCCAAGGCGGACCCTGCAGGCGCCCGAGCTATACTCGGAGGAGAAGAGTCGCGCGAGCAGAGAGGGCGCCGAGGAGTACCGCGCGCCGCAGCAGGCGCGGCCAAGACGCGGGCGGCGGCCCCTGGAGGACCCGTCCGCGCTCATCGCCACGCCGCTGGACGCCGGCAAGGAGGCCGGCGGGTCGGCTGTCTCGCCGGCCTCGACGGGCGCCTCGCTGGGGCTCGGCGCCTCGCCCGCGTTCGCGGACATGGGCGTCTCGCCGGGTAGCGCTTCGCTGCTGTCGGCGGGCGGCGCGTCGTCAGCGCGAGCGCCGCTGAGCGCGTTTGGGACGCGGTCCCTGGCGTCGCTCGGGAGCACAGACAGTACGCTGCTGACGCCGTCAGCGCTGCCCAGGACGACGCTGCTGGCGGGGTCGGCGCTGCAGCCGCGCGTGACGCCGGAGTGGCGCAAGCGCGCCATGGCGCGGCCGACCGCGGCGCTTCCGCCGCTCTTCGAGGAGGGCGAGGAGGAGGAAGAGGCGAATGCGGCGTTGCGGCGCAAGAAGCCGCGCAAGGCGTACACGAAGCGGCGCAAGCGGTCGTCCGAGGCCGTGGTGGGCGGCGAAGAGGCCAGCCGCCAGCCGCGCGCGCCGCACCTGCCCGACACGCTCGTCAAGAAGCTGTGGACAAATCTGCTCAAGGCGCGCGACTGCTCGTCGGACGGCAGCAGCACGGCGCGCGGCGTGTTGCAGGCGTCGGCGGCCTTCTTCGAGCAGGCGTCCGAGGACCTGGCCAACTATGCGGACCACGCGGGTCGGCGCACTATGGAGATGGCCGACGTGAAGTGCCTCTTCGCGCGACAGCGCCTCATTGAGGGCGACCCCGACGATGCCCTGGCCGACCTGGCGCGCAAGCACCTGCCCCGTGAGTACGCGGACGAGGTCATCGAGACGCTGGAGCCATAGGACATGAAGGGAAAAGAGTACAAAGTGAGATCATGAAGTTGATGACAAAGAGCCAGCCGTGCAGAGAGAGTATGGTGGTACCCGACCAGCACCACCAGCAGATGAGATTGAGAGAGCGCAGTCAGTGTGTTGCGACGAACCTGGACGCGCTGTCACCGCCGCCAAGGCCGGCCGACAACCAGTGCAAACGGCCATCGCGCTGCGCGAGCAGCACGAGCCAGTAAATGAGCGAGGCGAGCAGGCCCATGACGAGCGTACGGATCGTGCCAGACTTGAAGAGCGAGGAGCGCCGCGCCATCTCGCGCACCCGCACGCCGGCGGGCGGCCGCCAGGTGGACTCGTACGTGGAGACTTCCACAAAGGCCGGCAGCGGCGTAGCGCCTTCCGCTTGTTCCACCGGGCGCGTTGCCCGCAGGCGCAGGTCCGGCGCGAACCGCAGGCGGTCGCCGATGGTGCGCTCGAGGTCCTGGCCCAGCGCGCGCGCGGCCTGGCCCACGGTGGCGTCCACGCCGACCAGGGCCTGCACGTAGACCTCGCCGTCCAGCGCCCAGCTTGCGCCGTCCTGGGGTTCCTTGCCCGCGCACAGCAGCTTGACCTCCCAGTCCAGCTCCTCGCCCGCCACCTCGCGCAGGAGCGCGTCCTCCTCCAGCAGCGCTCCGCTCCGCGCGTCCAAGATCACCACGTCGCTTGCCTCGCTTGCCTCGTTCACGCGCGCGAGCGCCCACACGCGCCGCAGCCTGCCCGCCGCCGCCGCGGCCGCCAGCTCCAGCTCCTGGCCCCGCCCATCCTCCTGCGAAGCAGTTCCGCGCCTCGGCTCGCGCTCCTGCTGCTGCTGCTGCTCCTGCTGCTCCTCGCGCTCCTGCGCGTCCGGGCCGGGCTGGCCCGCGCCGCCGCCGCCGCCGCCGCCGCCGCCGCCGCGCGCCCGCGCCGCCCGCGCGCCGCTGCCCGAGGCGGACATAGACCGGCGGCGCAGCGTACTGTTTTGCCCCCGGCAGGCACGGGCAGCGAGAGGGCAGGCGGCGCCCTGGCGACGATTCCGACGAACGATCGAAGTTAGTTAGGCTGGTAGCAGCTGGCCGGCTTCACCGTGAGGCCGCGCTGCAGTGACAGGTGGTGGTCCTGGTACGTGAGCGCCGCCGACGCGGAGCCCGACTCGGACTCGGGTGGGTGGCGGGCCCTGCTCGGGCACGGCGCGGCGGTGCCGATTCAGATTCGTGCGAGGCTGGGCGGCAAGCCCGCGGCGAGGCGAGAGGCGAGGCAACGGGCCTGCTTGCGTCCCGCGTGGCGCGACCCTGGCGCAAGCAAGCACGCAGACGACAGAACCGGCGTCGTCGAGCCGCCTGCCAGCAGCCAGCTGCCGGAGGCTGGAAGCGGCGGGACGCGCGCGCATTATTCGGCGAGCGGCAGACACACGGACAGCCGCCGCCAGCGTGATCTGCTGTCGCGCCGCGGAGTGATTGATTGACCACTCGCGGCCGTGGCCGGCCGGCCTTTCAAATTTGGCGGCGGCTTGAGCAGCAAAATTTGAAACTTGTTGGTCGCGGCCGCGGCGAGCCGCGGCCGCGCCGGCGACAGAACCGCAAGCCTCGCGAGGGTGGCGCGGCGGCGCGGCGGCGCGGCGGCGCGTGCGGCGCGCGGGCGGCGTGGCCAGGGCGCGCGGGGCGATCCGCACGTGGGCAGCGGCCTGGCAGTGAGCGCGCGGCGCGGCGAGCGGCCCGGACTGGGCGCGGGCGCGGGCGCGGGCGCGGGCGCGGGCGCGGGCGCGGCGCGGCGCGCCACTGGCAGCGCTTTTGAAGCCGGATGGCGGACACAGCAGTGGTAGAGCCCAAGCAGGGCGAGGCGGCCGCCGGAGGGCCTCGCAAACAGTTCAAGGAGCTGGAAAAGGTCGGGTGGTGGTCGGCGCTGACGTTCTCGTGGTTCTGGGAGGTGCTGCGCGCTGGGCACAAGTTCGGGGCGATCGAGCAGTCCCAGCTGGCGAAGCTGCCGCCTCAGGACGACCCGGAGCGGCTGTACGATCGGTTCGAGGCGCTCTGGGAGGCCGAAAAGAAGGCGGCGCAGCAGCGCGTTGACAAGAAGAACGCGGAGAATGCAGGGTCCGGGAAGAAGCCGCGCAAACTGGAGGACGAGACGCGCATGGTCTTGCTCATGGCGCGCATGGTGGGCTGGGGTGACATCGCGCTGGCCTTCTTCCTGACGTGCGTCCAGAACGGGCTCAGTGTGCTGACGCCCTTTTTCAGCAAGTGGCTCATCGAGAGCCTTGGCGTGGGCGACGACAGCGAGGAGGCGCAGCGGCAGCGCATCGGCTATGCGGCGGGCCTGGTGGTCCTGCCGCTGATCGCCTCGGTCGCGCAGGCGCAGGCCATGTACGTGTCGAAGCGCGGGTCGCAGCACCTCTTCTCCGTCTTCACGCAGGCCATTTTCAACAAGGCGCTGCACCTGAGCAGCGCCTCGCGCAACGAGTCGAGCGCGGGCCAGATCGTCAACCTCATGTCCACGGACGCCGGTTCGTCCATGGAGCGCGCCATCATGCTCATTTACCCGCTCTTTGTCTCCCCCATTGTCATCGTGCTGCTGCTGTACCTGCTCTTCCAGGAGATTGGCATCTCCGCGTACGCTGGCCTGGGCTGCCTGTTCCTTGCCATCCCGGTCAACCTGCGCGTCTTCGTGTCCATCATGAAAGAGTACAAGCTCATTTTGGGCTTCACAGACGAGCGCATCAAGCTCTGCAATGAGGCCTTCCAGGCCATCCGCGTGCTCAAGATGTACGCGTGGGAGCGCCCATTCATGAACAAGATTCTGGCGGTGCGCCACAACGAGCTGCGCCATCTGCTGCGCCACGCCTACCTCTTTGCCATCGGCATGAACGTCGTCTTCATGCAGATGCCCTACCTCATCCAGGTCTTCTCCTTCTCGGTCTACTACGCGCTCGGCAACGTCTTCTTGCCTTGGAACATCTTCACGGCCATCCAGCTATTGCAGGTGTTGCGCCAGAGCTTCACGCAGCTGCCCACGGCCATCACGCAGCTCAGCCAGACGCACGTGGCGCAGCGCCGCATCAAGCACTTCTTGCTGCTCCCCGAGCTCTCGCGCGACAGTACCCTGCTCGATGACCCCGACCTGGCCGTCGGTGAGGTGCGCGTGGAGGACGCCTCCTTCACCTGGGGCCAGGGCGTCGCCGTCAAGGAGGAGCCTCGTGGCGGTCGCCGTGCGCGCCGCCGCGCCAAGCGCAAGGCGGTTGACGAGGCCGGCAACGCGGATCAACAGGGCGCGGCGCAGCCCGTCGATGCCCCCGCCGAGGAGGCGGCGCCCGCCGGGCCGGTCCTGCGCGGCATCTCGCTGCACGTCAAGCCCGGCCAGCAGTGCGCCATCGTGAGCGCCGTGGGTGCCGGCAAGAGCTCGCTTCTGGCCGGCGTCATCGGCGAGCTGCTCGTGGAAGACGGCGTGGTGCGCGTGAATGGCAGGATCGCCTACGCGCCGCAGCAGCCCTGGATTATCAGCGCCACCATCCGTGAGAACATCCTCTTTGGCAATCCGTGGGATGCACAGCGCTACAGTGACGTCATCAAGGCTTGCTCGCTGCGCGCCGACCTGAAGCTCTTCCCGGACGGCGACATGGCCTACATTGGCGAGCGCGGGCTCAACCTCAGTGGCGGCCAAAAGGCGCGCATCTCGCTGGCGCGCACCGTCTATGCGAACGCCGACGTCGTGCTGCTCGACAACCCGCTCAGCGCCGTCGACAGCCATGTCGGCTCGGCCATCTTCAACAACTGCTTGCGCGGCCCGCTGTTGCAGGGCAAGACGCTCATTTGGGTCACCAACCAGCTCGACAAGATCAAGGACGTCGACAACGTCGTAGTCCTCTCCCAGGGCACCATCGTTGCGCAGGGTCCCTACGCCTCGGTGGCGCCTGCCATTCGCGAGCACCTGCGCACCGAGACGCAGGACTCTGTGCCGGCAAAGCAGCCTGCGGAGGCGACGGCGGCAGAAATGACAAGCGACGAGCGCCAGGCCGAGGGCGCTGTGGAGGGGAAAGGCGCGGCCACAGGCGCGGCCACAGGCGCGTCCACAGGTGAAGGCGCGGACTCGGCCGCGGCATCGGCCGTGACAGTCCGCGGTGCCGGCAACGGCGACGGTGACGGCGATGGCGATGGTGAGAGCAGGGACGAGACCGCCGAGGCGGAGGAGCTCGAGATGGAGGCGATGCGGCTGGCGTCGAATCTGACGACTGGATCCATGGACCCGGAAAATCTCAAGAGCATGGACGGGCCGGAAGGCCAGCAGCACACGCTGTACGCCAAGGAGCAGGAGGCCATGGGCACGCTCAAGCTTTCGGTACTGACGTGGTTCATCAAGGCGTCCGGCGCGCGCCTCTTTACGTTTGCGTATGCGCTCTACATCCTCTTCATCTTCACACCGGTCTTCTCACAGTACGTGCTGCAGCACTGGACCGACGAGGAGCTTCTCTGCTATACCTCGCCGACCACTTGCGAGGATGCGCGAGGCGCGCGCTTTTGGTACATCATCTACCTGACCCTCTTTCTCGTCGGCCTCGTGCTGGTCCTGGTGGCCGGCGTCTTTATCGCGCGCGCGCGCGTGGCCGCCTCCACGCAAGTACATGAGAAGCTGCTGCAGGCCACGTTCTCGAGCGGCATCACGGAGTTCTTCGACGTCGTGCCCATGGGCCGGATTCTGAACCGCTTCTCAAAGGACGTGACCCAGATGGACGTGAACCTGAGCCAGATGCTCATGTTTGGCGTCGCGACCTTGGGTTTCACGCTCTCCTCGTTTTTGGGCCTCATTCTCGGCACGAGCGGGCTCTTCGCGATCGTGATCTTGCCCTGCCTGGGCGCCTACGCGCTCATCTACCGGTACACGCGCGTGACGGCCATCCAGCTGCAGCGCCTCGAGTCCACCTCGCGCTCGCCCATTTACAGCCAGTTCTCGGAAGTCCTCAACGGCTTGCAGACGGTGCGCGCCTTTGGCCAGTCCCGGCGCTTCGCGCTGCGCAACCGTGGGGCCGTCGAGGCGAACATGCGCGCCTTCTTTCTCGTGCGCGTCGTGCTGCCCAGCTGGCTCATGGTGGCGGTCAACATCTTTGGCATCTTCATCACCGCCTTCACCACCATTTTCATCCTCACCACCGACCTGGTTGCGGCTGGCGAGGCGGCGCTCGCGCTCACCTACGCCATCAGCATCACACAGACGCTCAACGCCACTACCATGGTCAACACGGAGCTCGAGGTCTTGATGAACTCCGTCGAGCGCGTCAAGAAGTTCATCGACGAAAGCAAGGTGGAGGACCCGCTGCTGCGCGACCTCGACCCGGTCACCGACGCCGTCCAGGTCCACGTCGACACGGACGGACCTGACGCCTGGCCCAGCACAGGCCGCATCGAGCTGCGCAACCTGGTTGTTGGCTACCGCGACGGCCCGGACGTGCTGCACGGCGTCAGCCTCACCATCGAGCCCGGCGAGAAGATCGGCGTCTGCGGCCGCACGGGCTCGGGCAAGTCCACGCTGCTCTCCGCGCTGCTGCGCATTGTCGAGCCGCGCGCCGGCACCATCCTCGTGGACGACGTGGACATTTGCACCATTCCGCTTGAACGCCTTCGCAGCCGTCTGGCCATCATCCCGCAGGATCCGGTCTGCTTCATTGGCACGCTGCGCATCAACCTCGATCCGTTCGACGAGCATTCCGACGAGGATATCAACAACTGCCTTCGTCAGGTCCAGCTTGACCAATGGGTTGGCAAACTTGACTTCGTCGTGGCCGAGGGCGGCGAGAACATCTCCGTCGGCCAGCGCCAGATGATCTGCTTTGGTCGCGCCATTTTGCGCCAGACCAAGGTGCTCCTCGTCGACGAGGCCACCGCGCACCTGGATGCAGGCACGGACGACCTCATTCAGGTCATGGTGCGCAACGTCTTCCGCGACCGCACCACCATCACCATCGCCCACCGCCTGCAGACCATCCTCGACTCCTCTCGCATCCTCGTTATGGACGGTGGCCTCATCGGCGAGTTCGACACCCCCGAGAACCTCACCAGGGACCCGAACTCGCGTCTCTCCAGCATGCTCGCCGCCGAGCGCGCTGCTGGTAAGGCCAAGTAGACTGATCACCCCCATTAAAACCATGAACGCGCCTGCACGAGCCAGCCTGAGATCAGTCCAGCGACACAGCTAGCTAGCTAGCTGCCTCCCCGCAACTCCTCTCACTGCTCTTTTTAACTTTCACCAAGATCCGTGGCCACCTCTGGATGCCTTGTCCACTGGCATCCAGGTTCGCTTGTACGCACCATCACCATCACCATCACCATCACCATCATCATCACCATCAGCAGCAGCAGCAGCAGCAGCAGCAGCAGCAGCTCCGTCTAGTACCCGGCCCGGCCCGGATGTGCTTGCGCGCCTCGCCCTCGCCTCGCAGCCTGTGACCGCTGCCGCCGTCGCTTCCGCCGTTGGCCTCCACCTCCGGCGAGCCGCTCTTGTCAACGTGCGGGACGACTTCTTCCTCACGCTCGCCGTCCTCGCTGGCGCCGCCGCCGCCGCTTCCGCAGAGCGGAAACGTGGGCGCCGGCGCGGCGCGGCGCGGCGCGGCGCGCGCGGCGCGGCGCGATGGGCCAGAGCCAGGGCACGGCGCGGCGGCGGCGGCGGCAGGCGGAGGCGCCGGCGTCGCCCGAGTCCGTCGCGTCGGCCGGGCCGGGCTCGGGCGGCGGGACTGGCCTCGGCCTGGGCGGCGGCAACAGCGCCGACGGTGGCGGCGGCGGCGGCGGCGAAGTGCTCAGCAGCGACGAGGGTGGCGGCGTGCACGTCGTGTCGGTGCTGAGCAGCGACGAAGACGACGCCGCAGCCGCGGGCGCCACGGGCGCCGCGGCGGCCGGGAGCCGCGGCGCGCGGCGGCGGCGGCGACGGCGCCGCGCCAGCGGCCTGGCGGCTGCGAGCGAGGACGAGGATGTGGACGTGGACGCGGACGTGGACGTGGCTGCCGTGGTACTGAGCAGCGACGAAGACGACTCCGTGGGCATCGGCCTTCGGCGCGGCAGAAGCAGCGCGAGCCGCGCTCGAATTCATGGCAACAATGATGAGCTCGCGGCGGCCGCGCGACTCGCCGCGCGCCGCAGGGCCAGTCAGCAAGACGTCAAGGCGGAGGTAGACGCGGTGGCGGATGAGGTGGAGGCGACCACGTCGGAGGCGGCAGGGACGGCAACCACGAGCTGGCCCAGCTTCAGCGCCCGCCTCGGCCGCCGCGGCTTGTCCAGCGGCCGCGTCGGGGAGCGGCGCCCCGTCTACCCGTCGCCGTACCCGGAGACGTTCCCGACGAGCGAGCTCACCAGCGCGCGCGGCGGATCCTCCTCCTCTTCGTCCCGCGGACTGCGAGGTCGCGGCCGCGGCCGGGGCAGGGGCAGGGGCCGCGGTCGCGGAGGCGGTGCAGCCGGGCAAAGCGCGGCGCCCTCGGCGCCCGAAGCCCTTAGCGAAGACTCGAGCGAGGCCTCCGAGGATGGCGACGATGCCCCGACCCCCGCGCGCGGACGCGGACGCGGACGTGGACGTGGTGGCCGCGGGCGCGGGCGCGGCGGGCGCGGGCGAGGTCGTGGCCGCGGCCGCGGCCGAGGCCGAGGCCGAGGTCGCGGGCGCGGCGGGAGCGCGGGTGCCAGCGCGACTGCCGCTGGGGAGTGGCACTCGTCAGAGGATGAGACGCCTGAGTCGGACGAGGCCTGGAGCGAGTCGGAGAGCAGCTCTGAAGAGAATGGCGTCACGAGGGAGCTAGACGAGCTGGAGATGCGCAGCCGCAGCGCTTCTAGCGCGAACGCCAGGTCGCGCGGCGACCTGTCGCCGCCGCCGCACCGCGGCCTGGTGCGCGCTCGGGATGTCAAGGGCGAGGCCGGCTCGGCGGTCGAGGGGGAGGCAGAGGCGAAGCGCGACAGCCTTACGGATGGCGTCGTGCTCTTTTACGGCGACTCCATCACCTGGGGCATGGCGCACAACTACACAGGCCGCTACGAGAAGACGTGGCCACGGCTCTTGGCAGAACGGCTCGCGCCGTACCGGCTCCGCGTGGTGGAGTCTGCGCTGTGCAGCCGCACGACGGCACACGACGACGACGGCAACGAGGAATGGATGACGGGCGCGCGCCCACATGACTTCAATGGCCTGGACCACTTCGTGCCGGAATTTCTAAGTGCCATGCCCAAATGGCTCGTGGTTTTGCTGGGGACCAACGACCTCCGTACCGCGATTCGCAAGCGAGTCAAGGCGCGGACAAGGCTGGATGCGCGGCAGATTGCCAGGAGTTGCGCGACAATCCCGCTCAAGGCACGCGAGATCCACAGGCAGAATCCACTCTTTGAGGGCGACCTGCGCATCGTCGTCGTCTGCCCGCCGCGCGTCAATCTGAACGCGCTGGCGCGGGAGCTCGGCTATGACGACTCCTCCGCGCACATCGCGCAGGACTTCCCGCGAGCCTACCAGGAGATGTGCGAAGAGCACGGCTTTGGATTCGCCTCTGCGCCGGTTGACATGATCAAGTCTGTCGACGGCATTCACATCACGGAGGAGGCCAACATCCAGTACGCAGACGCGGTCTGGTCCGTCTTTTACCGCGAGCTCGGCGAGCCGCCGCAAGAGCGCCGCGCCGGCTCCGCCCTTACTCGGACTGAGCTCGCCGAGGCGGCTGCCGCGCAGGCGCGTCGCCGGCAGCGCCGCTCCGCGAAGGCGTCCGCGACGGCGCAACGTAGCGGCGCGTCCGTTTCGCGCCACCTTGGGCTGCCTGCTGACGGCGCCGGACGGACCAGACGCCAAGCGACGAACGACGATGATGACGAGTACCTCGACGACGACAGCGATGACGATGGTGGTGGCGACGAAGGAGAGATGGACGATGCCGAATGGGAGTCCGCATCCAAGGCCAAGAGCAAGGGGAAAGCCATGGCGCGACCCGGGGAGGCGCTCGCGCTTTTGAATGCCGCTGGTCAGGCGCTTGAGCGTGCTGCAGCGCAAGACACGGCAGGGCCCGGGCTAAAGCGCCAAGGTGGGCCAGCGGTCATTGCAGAGGACGCTGACGCCAAGCGCCGCCGCCTAGAGGCGGCCGCTGCCCTGCAGCTTTCATCCAGCCCAACCGCTGCGCGACTTTCCGCGCGACAAGAGATTGAGGTCAGCCATAGGATGGAGCTTGAGCAGCTCAGACGGCAGCAAGAACTTCAACTGAAAGAGCTACAGGAGCAACAGCGGCAGCAGATGCATCGGGAGCAACAACGACAGCAGCAGCAGCAGCAGCAGCAGCAGCAGCAGCAAGTTTACATGGGACCGCAACTTCAGCAGGCGCAGCAGGCACAACATGCAGCACAGCAAGACGCGCTGCGCCTTCAGCATCTACAGCACGTGCAGATGCATATGCAGCAAGCACAGATGCAGCAAGCACAGATGCAGCAAGCACAGATGCAGCAGATGCAGATCATGCTACGCATGCAACAGCAACAGCAACAGCAATCGCAGCAGCAGCAGCAGCAGCAGCAAACGCAGCAAAAGCCCGAGCAGCAACAAATGCGGCAATCCCAGCTGTTACCCCAGAAGCAGAATTTGCAGCAGCAGCTGCAGCATTCGGAGCACCCAGGCGTCGGGCCATCAGGCGCGCTGCAGGGCGAGCCGCAAATTTACAAGCTGCAAAAGATGATGCTCGACAATGAGATGTTCAGGATCGTGGGCGTCACGAACCAGATGCTCAAGGCGCGCATTCGTGACGAGGTCATCCTCGTCGACCTCCTCTCTCGTATCGCCATGCAGTGCCCGGCGCACGTCTTCCAGCGGATCCTCGACGGCGTCGTGCTCGTGCAAGGCTTACCCTGGGACGACGCTCGCGACGCCCTCCTCGATGTCCTCGCCTTCGTGCGCAAGTGCGTTGGCTCGGCGCTCGCCATCGAGCTCGCCCAGACCATCGGTATGACGCCCACCGACATTGCCGCCATCCCCAAGCTCGCTTAATGCGAGCCTCGTCCTCGTGCCGGTCGATCAAGAAGTAGCAGTAGGCCGCCGCGGCGGACGCCGCCGTAGCGGCCGCCGACTCCGACTCCGACTCCGACTCTGATTCCGTCTCATCTCGACTCGACTCGAGTCGACTCGACTCGACTCGGCGCCAGCTGCGCGCAAGGCACGCTCACTCGCCCAGCGTGGCTTGCGCGACTTGCGCGGCGCGTACGTGCGGGCTCGCGTCGCGGGCACTGCCTGGACGTCGAGCTCGGGCGTGCAGACCTGCCTGCCTGCCTCTTGGCTCGCATGAGGGGAAGTACGCGGCGGCGGAGTCCCGGCGGCGGCGCGGCAGAACTGCAGCGCAGGGCGGCGCGGCGCGCAGCTCGCGATGGCGACGCGGCGACCGACGCAGGCGCCAGTGCGGTCGCTGCTGGTGCTGGTGCTGGCGCTGGCGGGCAGCGCGGTGGCGCAGACGTGCAGCGACTCGGACATGGGCGCGCTGTTCGGGAACGACCAGTACGAGGCCGGCACGGTGTGCAGCGTGGAGGCGGACTGCGCGTCATGCGCGGCCGTGGAGCTGACGTCCGGCAGCGGGTATGTTAATTTGTTGGGCAGCAGCCCGTGCAGCTGCTCGTGGGACGCGACGGCAGCGACCTGTGTGCTGCAAAACACTCTCTTCGCCTCGTGGCGCCAGTGCTACTCCAGCTACGGCAACTTGGCGACCATGGCGCCCACAACCGTCTTTGTCAGTGACCTCACCGATGGCCCGACGCGCGAGCCAACGCCCAAGCCGACGGAGCCGCCGTCTCCGCCAACGACGGCCACGCCGACCCGGCTCCCGACGCGGGTGCCTTCGGCAGCGCCCACCACCGCGGCGCCTTCGGCGAGCACCACGCTGCACCCAGCGCCCTTTGGCGCGCTGGCTGTTGCGGCGGCCCTACTCAGCCTGACTGTTTGATGTAGCGATGTCGGGCAGGAAACAGGGACAGGTGCTACGACAAGGGAGGAAACATTTTGTATGAGACTGATGCTTGTGCTTTTAGAGATTTCCTTTAGAAGTGGTAGGAAAGGTAGTCTCTTTCTGTTTCTATGTCTGTCTGTCTGTCTCTCTTTCTTTGAGACTCCTGGAAAAATGTAAATTACATGGACTGCGCCGGCAAGCTCACGGCGCGACCGGGACGGCCACGGCTGGATTCTGCGCCTCGAAAAACTCGCGCAAGAGCTTGTTCCGTGCGTAGATGAGGCGGCGGGTCATCTCCTTGGCGCGCACCTTCTCGCGCACGAAGTCGCGGGCAGTCTCGCGTACGCGCTCGGCCTCGGCGCGCGCGCTGCGGTCGGCCTGGGCGAGCCGCGCCTTCTCTTGCTGGACACGCAGCTGAGCGCGGCGGACTTGCGCCTCGACGGCCCTTCGGCGCGCTACCTCGCTGGGCCGCATCGTAGAACTCCTCTGAACTATGCTGCTCTGGTTGGAGCGCCCGTCGCTCGCGTCACCATCATCATCGAAGCTGTCGTTGTCATTGTCCTCGTCGTCCTGGCTTGCGGGCCCGCGCTGCGCAGCGCGGGTCGGCGTACGCGCCCGGTGCGACGGGAGAGACGGCTTGCGAGGCATGCTGTCCGCCGGCGCAGGCGTGGCGATGGCCGCGGCAGGAGAGGCAGCAGGAGCAGGAGGCCTCCCAACTGGCCGTGAGCTTTGCGTGGAGTTTACGGTGGCGCTTGGGGCGGGCATTGACCTCGTAGGGCCACTGCTGGCAGCTGCATTGAGTGGCGCGACCCTCTTGCCAGCGGCGGGCCGCGCCTTGGGCCGCGAAGAGCTGCGCTTGCGCCCCTGCACGTCACGCGAGCCACCAGACCTCGGCTCACTGCTCGCCTTGTGCGCGACATCAAGGGAGCGGTGCGCGAGGCACCACGCAGGCGTGGCTGACTCGACTGCGTCTGCGGAGGCAGGCCGCGTGCGCATGGCCGCAAGGGAGTAGCTGCGGCCTGCGCTCTGGCGCGGCGCTCGGACTTTGGGCCTTGTCTGCTGCGCCAGGGTGCGCTGCAACTCCACGACGGACTGGCGGCGCTTCTCGTGCTTGGGCGTCGGCGGCAGCGTCAACTTAATGGAGTATGCGCAGAAGGCGCTGCGCAGGTTGCCTGCGACCGCCTCGAAGGGCCTCCCGCCGCTACCGCCTCTGGCCGCCTCCCGCCCCGCCCACGTCGCCCGTCGCTCCATGGGCACCGGCACCGCCACGGCGGCGTGCAGTCCCACGGGCAACATCGTCGCGTTGGACGCACGATCGCACAGCCCGCTGGCCTGGCTGCCTGGCTGCCTGGCTGGCGCCCTCGCAGACCGCGCCGGGCCCGGCCCGCCGCGCCGCGCCGCACGCGCGCTTCCCGCTCTGCGCGCGCCTCGGCCGCGCCGCGCGGGCCTGCGCAGGGCGCTGCGCTGCGCTTGGGCCTGGCCGCACGTGCCTGGCTCGGAAAATGGTTCCTGGACTCCGCGCGGAGACCCGGTGTGCGCCGTGTGTTTTTCTTCAAGTCCAAGTCAACTGCGAGTTCACGTTTCGTATACTTCTCGTGAGCTTGCTGGCAGGCCCTACGGCGAGCAGAGAGAGTCCAGTCGAGGTGCGAGGGGGCGCAGGCGAGCGAGGCTCATGCAAGGGTCGCGCATCAAGGGCAGGGCTGACGCACGGCGCCGCAGCGCAGCATCAAATGAAGGGAAAAGAAAAAAAAGAGATTGAGCTCAAGTTGTGTATGGAGAAGCCGGGGTATGGGCATTTTCTGTGGCTGCAGAGGCGAGGCAAAAGCTTCGTAGGAAGAGGAGAGCAAATCAGAGAGTGAATGCGGGTGCAGATGTTGCGCAGGCAGACTCAGTCGAGGATGATGTCCTGGCCGGACTCGCCTGCGGAACGAGTCCCGTCGAGCGAGCACGTGCAGTAGGGGGACTGGCAGCAAGTCGTGCGGCACTCGGGCTTGTCCGTGGGGCAGACGCCATAGCCATCAGGATCGGAAAAGTCGGAGCAGCCGTTGCAGCCGGGGAGGTGGTCCGCGCCGAGAATGTTCCAGCACTGCGCCTGGGAACTGAGCTTCTCGTTCATGCAGCCATACTTTTGGCCGCCATTCTTCTTGCACCAGATGCAGCTGGACGAGGCGGAAGACGTCAGTTGTACGAGCTCGACTCCCGCTCGGGACACACATGTAAACGTACCCGTAGTAGTCGTTGCTCTTGGCGGCGCAGCCGTCGGGCGAGTTGTCGAGCGGGTTGTGGCACGGCGACTTGTAGCAGCCCGGCGCATCAACACCGCGCAGCTCGAAGTTCTGCTCCTTGGTGTACCAAACGCAGCGGCCGCCGGTGTTCTGGATGGTGCAGAGGCCGTTGTTGATTCTGTGAGGCAGGTGAGGCGGCGTTTGGCGGGGGGGTTCGTCAGTCTGTGCTCCCTTGCTAGCTAGCTGGCTAGCTAGGTTGGCAGAGAGGTGGTGTTTACGTACCGGAAGCACGGGTTGCTGTGTACATTTGCGTGTTGCAAGGGTGCGCGCCGGGGGGAAAGAGTTAGTCATCGAGGTCGCGAGCCTTGGAACGATTGCGCCAGGGCGGGCGAGCCACGTACGCCATGCAGACATTCTGGTTCTCAAAGTGCCACCAGGAGCACTCGGGCCGCGCAGCGCAGTCATGATAGTCGCCGTACTGGCTGCAGTTGTGGTTCCACTGGCCGAGGACCTCCTGCTCGTCGAGGCAAGTAGAGAATGAGATCGCGGGTTCCATCTGGTAGATGGCCAAGCAGGTCTCGTGGGTCGTCTCGGCCATTTTGGCGAGCTTCTTGGCCTGCTTTGCGGCCTTCTTGGCCGCCTTCTTGGCGGCCTTGGCCTCCTTCTTGGCGGCCTTGGCCGCGGCCCTCTCCTCCTTGGTCTTCTTGTCGAGCTCGCTGAGCAGCTCTTCGCGCAGGCTCATGGCGTGGGCCATGGCCAGGAGCGTGCAGAGCAGCACGCAGATGAGCGCCCACTTCATGTTGGCTGGCCTGGGATTAATTAGGCTCGCTATCGAGGGCGACTGACCAACGAGCTCGCTCCTCCGCTTCGCTGAGCAGCTCCGATCTGCAATGAGGCTTTGCCGCTTGGCGCGGCGCAACCTGGCTGGCTGCCGGGTAGCGGCCGTTAGCGTAGGTGCACTGCCGCGGCCCGCAGGGGAGTCGACGCACTGGACTCAGGCCGTCGCTAGCTAGCTGCGCCGAGCAAGGTCTCCAAGCTTCGGGTGGCTGCCGTTGGCCTCTCAAGCGTCAACCAGTCGGCCAGCTCTAGAGTCGGCCCGTCAGCCCAGCCAGTGCCTGGGACAACTTTCGTTCCGAATGAATCCATCCCGACTTGCCCTTGTCGTGTTGCCTCGAAGCCTGCGACGCGGTGCCGCGGCGCGGCCGTTTGTGCCATTGACAAGCACTCCCTCGCTAACGGCAGCCGGCAGGGCAGCGCACGCGTCCCAATTGCACTTGCACTGCACGAGAAATCGTCCCAGCCGAGCCGAGCCGAGCCGACCGCGCAGGGCAGCGCCTGCGCTGCGCTGCCGGCGCGCGGGCACGCGGGCGCAGGCCCGAGCTGTGCCTCAGCGCGGTGACGGGCGTCGCGACGCGACAGAGCAGGCGCCGCTCTCCCGTCATGGGCCTTGACTGTGAGCGAGCACGAGAGAGTGGGGGGGGAGGGCCTGCCGGCGCACGCCGCGGCCGTGCGCTCGCGCCCGTGCGCTCGCGCTCGTGGCGTCCGTTGTTCGCCGTTGGCAGCTTCAAAATTTAGCTAACTGTAAAGTCCTTGTGAGAAGGGCCCGCTTTGCGTGGATGCGTCCGACGTTTTGCGTGTCCGCGACGGGACCGGCCTGGCCTAGCTAGGGAGTGGTGGAGCGGATGCGAAGATCCGATGGCAGCGATCGCGGACTCGTGTCGGGACAGGCATGAGGTCCGGTGATCCGAGCGAGCACGAGGCGTTCGAGAGGGTTTGAACACAGGCCGTGAACGAAAGTCTGCCGGTGTGCAATCGCAAGCGGATTGACCGTGAGTGAAGAGCGCAAAACGCGTGCGCAAGTCTCTTTTTTTTTTTTTTTTTCTCCAAGTCTGTTTCCTTTCACGACGAATCGAACAATCTTTCTTCCGTTCTTCCTTTCTACTAACTTACCATGGACATGCCTTCTTGCATGAGCCGTCTTGCAAATTTTCAATGTGGCTCTGGTCGAGGAGGCTGGCCTTGTTGAGTCGACATGCACGCAGCCAATGCACACATGCCAAGCGCGTATGGCTTCGCTGCATGGCTGATGCACTCCTGCTGTCTCTGTTGCTGCGCGCCAACAGCATTGTGAGCATCGTCCCGTGCTGTATCAGGCCGTGGCGGAATGCTGAGGTGTACCTTTTGCCTCTTTTGCCACGCACTCATGCACTCATGCACGCACGCACGCACGCATGCATGCGAGATTCTCAGGGGGACTTGGGCACAGGACAGGGCTTGCCATGCTTGGGGACCATGTTCATCCTGGAGGCTGAGCCATACCAGTAAAAGCCAATCGGGGCGCAGAGACCGCAGCACTGTGTGGTGCAGCCGGCGTGATGGACGTAATCGGCAACCATCTTGCGCAGGGTTGCGGCGGAGGTAATCTCTTTCTCGGGGGAGACAAAGTCGACGCGAAGGCCGTCGCCGACATCGACGTCCAGGCCATTGGCAGCAGCCTGCTGCTTGAAGAGCTTGAGACCATGGTTGTAGAGCTCAATGTCGAGCATGTTAACGGCCTGAAACCACTTGGCGAAGAGGAGGAGGCCCGGGCGGCTCTTGGACTCGAGCTCGACGCGCTGGAGCACGGTGAGGCCTCCGTGCGTGGTCCCCTTGTGCGAAGTGAAGAAGGTGCTGGGGTCGCGCCTCCACTGCATGGTGTTGTGGAAGAGCTGCAGGGTCTCCTTGAAGTGCTCGAGGATGCCAACAGCGGCGAAAGAGTCGGTGAGGCGCTGCTTGGCGTACTCGAGGTGCTCCTCGGTGAGGGCACCAAAGGGCACCTCGAGGCACTTGGGCCCGCAGACGGCGCGCGTCTGCCAGTTGTCTGGCGTGTTCTGCGCAAAGTATAGGCGCGTCTGCGAGGCGACCTCGAGGTCGTCCATGTGCGCGGCGAGGTCGCTCAGCTCGGGCAGGCCCTCGGCGAAAGAGCAGCGGGCGCGGCCGTGCGAGCCGCGCAGCTTCTTCTTGATCTGGGACATGGCCATGGCGTAGTGCGACTCGACGCGCGCGAGCGGGTTGCGAAGCATGGTGACCCACTTGATGTCGTCGCGCTCCGGAAGCTCAGACGGCAGCATCCACTCGTTGGCCACGAAGGTGTACTTGCCTCGGGTCAGGAGTTTGTCGTAGACGTCGTTGACCTCCTTCTTACTGCCCATCATGAGCGCCTTGCGCAGGCTCCAGTTGCGGACGTTGCAGTTGCCGCCGAAGCACGTCTCCTCGTTGTGCTTGGCCAGGAAGCACATCGTTGAACCGCCGCCCTTGTGAATGTGCAAGAAGACGATGCCGAACTTGCGCTCGCTCGGCAGCACGCCGCCCACGCCCAGGTCCGCCTCGAAGCCGGTCTTCTGCTCCTCCTCGACCTCCTCCTCGAGGTCCTCCTCCAGCGTCTCGTCATAGTCCGAGTCGGGGTCGTCCCCGTCGCCCGAGCCTGCGCCGCCGTACTCATAGTCGTCGCTGCTCTCCCCCGGCACGAGGCGCTGCAGCGTCGCGGCCGCGAAGCTCCACACCACCGTCGGCTTGGATTCGCTCACCAGCGCGATGCCCAGCACCGCCACCAGCGCCACGGCCAGCAGCGCCAGCACCACCACTCGCCGCTCGGGGCCCTCGCCCATGCTCGCCCTCATGCGCTGCCGCTGCCGCTGCCGCTACGCCTGGCCTGGCCTGCTCTGCTCTGGCCTGTGCCGCGCTCGCTGTACGCTGCAGTCCCGCGCAGTCCCGCGCAGTCCTGCGCGGTCCTGCTCGCCAGCTCCTGCTCTGCTGAGTTGCTCGGACCCTCTCCCACTCCCGCTCTCGCTCTCGCTCTCGCTCCCTCTCCACGCGCCGCCGCGCCGCGCCGCGCCGCGCCGCGCCGCGCCGCGCCGGCGGCCCTCGCGCGCGCCGAGGCAGCCGCGCGCGCCGAGGCTCGGCGCCGCCGCCGCGGGCGCCGCGAGCGCTGCAGCGGCGGAGGGGCGCGCGCGGCGGCGCGGCATCCGGGCGTCGAGCCGAGCCGAGCCGAGCCTCGCGCGACGGCGCGGCGGTGGCGAGGTACCAGGCGGGGGCGCGCTGGTACCAGTAAGCCAGCAACCGCCGGGTGAGGAGCTCGGCGGGCGTGCGCCGTGCAGGTGGAGGCGCCGATCCCGAGGGGGACGATGAGGTCGATCGTCAGTGGCGCTGGCCGCTGGCAGCGTTTGGCCATACCTAAGTTGGCCTTGGCCAGGCCGCGCGCGGAGGCAAGGTCGCCGTCGCCATGGTCGCTCTCCTGTCTCCAAGGTTCGGACTCCTCGCTCCGAAGTTGCAGGAGGAGCTGTTGCTGTAGCTGTAGAGCGTGGCGAGCGAAGATATCTCAGCTCGTGGCCTCGGAGTCGCAGGGCCTCGGCCAGCTGGCGCGGGCTGGCTGGCTGGCTGGCTGGCCACGCCGGCCAGCTGAGCTCGAGGACTCGACGAGGAGTCGCCGGGCTCGGCCTCCGATTCGGGCGTCGCCCTGCTGACTCGCGAAGCTACGCCACGCCGCCTACGCGTGGACGTGCGCGCGGTCGCCCTGGGCGACGGCGCGGCCCTCGCGGCGCGCGAGTCCGGTTCGCGGGAAGCGGGCGAGGAGGGAGCAGGGAATGCCACCGGACTCGGCACGCCCGCGCTCGTGAGGGGCTAGTCCCAGTCTCCCGCCGCAGGGCCGCCAGTGCCAGTCACTGCACCGCGACGCCGTGGGAGTTCGCGGGCGCCTCGCCGGCAGGCTGGCCAAGGGCCGCCGCCGCGGTCGGCTCGGCCGCAGCGTGCCCCGGCTTCAAGACTTGATCAGCCAGTCAGCTTTGGAAAGATTACAACTCACTCACTCACACTCAACGCTTGTGGGCGCCGCCGCCGCACGCCCGCCACCGCCGCCAATGCGACAGCGAGTCTCCGACGACCGCTCGCCACGTTTCCTCAGGCTCCGAGTCACGGAGTCACTGGCAGGCTCAGGCTGGCGGCGGCGGCGGGCGGCGGCGGCGGCGGCGGCGGTGACAGCCAACGAGGTCGACGCCGGTGGAGAGCCGCTACGGCGACGCGGGCAGCTCGGTGCCCGTGGCGAACTTGTTGAAGTTCTTGCAGTGGCGGGGGTGGCAAAGCTGTGCTCACGCGACCGAGAGCGGGAGCTGCACTTGATGATGATGACACACCTCGCTTACAGGAGCGATGATGGGGCGAGAGCCCTCGTCCTCGTGCGGCTGGTCCAGGCCCTTGCTGGCCTTGCTTGAGTTGCTGGCCTTGTTTGAATCTTTTTCCTGTGCCGGGAGCGGCAGCGGCGGTCCGTCGCGATCCTGCGCATGCTCGCGGCCCGCAGCGTAGGCCGGGTAGTGATGAAAGTGGACGTAGTACTCGACGATAAGGATCGCAGGCACGATTGAGGTGACCACGGCTACCGGGTAAGCCCGGGAGAAGGGCACCTGAAAGCCCTTGTAGATGAGTTCCAGCTGCCAGCGCAGCGAGGTCGAGCCCCAGGTCACGCCCCAGTAGTTGCGCACCATCCACGCCTTGTGGCGCGGCACGTCGCGCCGCATCGCAAAGTAAACTGCCACAAGGATGCTCACGAGCCAAAATACGCTCACCACGGAAAACGTCACGTTGACCACGAGGCCGCCCTCCGACGTGAGGCCTAGCGCGAAGGCCCCAATGGACGCCGCCACAATAGCCACCACGTAGAGGCGGCCCAGCACGCGGTGCGTCGTGCGGTGTGCGCGCCGAAAGGGCGTGTAGAACTGGAGCAGCCCGAGGAGCAGCGCCAGCAGCGCCCCCCAAATGTGCACCCAGAGCATGACGCGATACTCCGTGTACTGCGCGCCGGGGAAGACACGGGTCTCCGCGGGTTCAAAGCAGCGCGGCTCCGTAGAATACAGCGAAGCAAGCGCGCACTCAGTGCTGGCCTCCAGGTCCGCCCCGGGCTCGCTCCGGGCCAGCAGGGCGCCCTCGATGCCCCGCATCGTGTAGTTGGCCACCTGGTACAGCGGGATGATGTCCGCGCCCATGGTCACACCGAAGAGAAAGTACTTGGTGCTCGACCCAAAGCTGCCAATCATGCCGGGGAGCAGCCTGCTCAGCATCGCGCTGATGCCCAGGAGCAGGCCGCAGCCCACCAGACCCTGGAATCCATGAATCTGTACAGCGAACGTCACAGTCCCCAGGCAGGCGCCCAAGAGGATCAGACCTCGTCGAAAAACCAGGGGCACCACGTCTAGCTTGTGCGTCTCGTCCTCCTGCGGCTGCTCCGCGTCTCCCTGGCGCTGCATTTTCTTGTCCTCCATTTCGATTGGCAAGGTCTTGCCTTGGCGTCCGTCCCGAAGGTCAAAGCAAAGCAGTTTTGCCGAGCCGCCGCGACGCGATCAATCAGCGTTTTTCCACGGGTGGTCAGCAGCATTTACATTCCTACTACACAAAAGTGGATCGCGGCCGCGAGGAAAGCATCGTTACACTCTCTGCCTAAGCTCCGGGCATGCGCCGCGGGCAAGCAGCCTCTGCGCGCCTCGTGGCGTTTGTCTTGTCCTTCAAAAAAGAAGTCCCAGAGAGGTGCTGAGGCGTCACTCAGACCAAGTCCAACTTGAAGTAATGCGAGCCGAGGAAGTGGTAGGATCAAGTCCGCGGTGCTCGCTTCTGCCCGAAAGGCCAGCTTTCGTTTTTTTTTCTCTCTCCTTTTCCAACACGTCCATCATGTCAGTGGCGGGTGTGGCCAATCCGTTGGGGCGCAAGCCTCCGCCTCCGAGTCAGTCGGAGACAATGCGACACAGGTCCTTTTCGTTGACTGCGAGACCGTGACTGGTAGTCTTCATCTCGCGTTCTGCACTCCAAGTTGCCACTGGGCGCCGCACGGGCAGTTTGGTAAAAAAAAAAATTGACCCGACTTTTTCCAAGGCTGGCCGTGACTCTCAGCCCTTGGCGCCAAAAGTTATCTGGCCTAGCGCGGCTAGACTCGGCCTGCAAGCGTCGAACATCGGCGCAGTCAAGACTGACATCAGCAGAGCAAGCCAGTAGACTTGGAGCGAGTGATTGCCAAGGAGGCGTACAAAGTTCCAAGGAGAGTGTTTCTACCTGGAAAGGCGTGGTGGAGTGTTGATCTTCTTCAAACCATCGCACAGCAAGCAAGTAGAGTTGGAGCAATTGTTTTGCTGCTTCTGCCTGGAAACGCGTGGAGTCTTGACCTTCTTGACAAGGTACTGCAAACAAGTGGAGTTGGAGCATGCTGTGGTAGGAAGTGACAACGAGAGTGTTTCTACCTAGAAACGCACGCGTAGCGTCTTGATCTTCTTGACATCGCACAGAAAGCAAGTGGAGTTGGAGCAACTAACTCTCCACGAGAGTGTTTCTATCTGGAGACGCGTAGAGGAGTGTTTCTACCTGGAGACGCGTGTTGATCTTCTTTTTATAAACCATCGCACAGCAAGCAAGTAGAGTTGGAGCAATTGTTTTGCTGCTTCTGCCTGGAAACGCGTTGAGTCTTGACCTTCTTGACAAGGTACTGCAAACAAGTGGAGTTGGAGCATGCTGTGGTAGGAAGTGACAACGAGAGTGTTTCTACTTGGAGACGCACGCGTAGCGTCTTGATCTTCTTGACATCGCACAGCAAGCAAGTGGAGTTGGAGCAACTAACTCTCAACGAGAGTGTTTCTTCCTGGAGACGCGTAGAGTCTTGATCTTCTTGACATCGCGGAGTTGGAGCAAGTGTTTGCAAACGCGACGTAGTTATTACGAATGTTTCTACCTGCGGAGGCGCAGAGTCAGGGAGCGGTTGGACTTGATCTTCTTCTGCAGCTGCAGGAGACCATACAGGAGAGCCTCGGCCGTCGGCGGGCAGCCCGGCACGTAGACGTCCACGGGAACAATCTGCATTGGTTGAAAAGTCGGACTCGCTAGTCAGTCACTGCAGCGAGACAACTTCGCACAAAACGAGATGACTTACCCTGTCGCAGCCGCGAACCACGGAGTAAGAGTAGTGGTAGTAGCCGCCGCCGTTGGCGCAGCTGCCCATGGACACGACCCAGCGGGGCTCGGGCATCTGATCGTAGACTGTGCACGCATGATTTGTCAGTACGGTCTCGATCTCGCAACGCTCCGCAACACGCGTCGCGTCGCTCCGACTTACCCTTGCGGAGCGCCGGGGCCATCTTGTTCGTGAGCGTGCCGGCGACGATCATGACGTCACTCTGACGGGGGGAAGCGCGGAACACGATACCGAAGCGATCCATATCATAGCGCGAGGCCTGGGTGTGCATCATCTCAACGGCGCAGCAGGCTGCGTGAAGGGGTGAGTCGTCAGTTTACCGCTCTCAGCTCGGCTCGGCTCGGATCGGGGCGCCCCTCCCGTCTCGCCCTCTCTCCCACTGTCCGTCTCTTGTCTGTCCCTCTCTCTTTCGCTCTGGCGGATGGCAAGCACGCGCTGTGGTGGCGTAACCATGCCTGCGTCTCTGCATCCCTGCGCGCTCGCGCGCTCGCGCGCTCGTCCTACGTACCGAGACCAAAGGTCATGGGCCAGATGGAGCCCTTGCGCGCCCAGTTGACGACATTGTCGAGCTGCGTGACGGCGAACTCCACGCCGTCCTTGCCCTTGTGCAGCAGGCTGTCGATGCTCGAAGCGCCGCCCTGCTCCTTGTCCAGGCGCGCCGACCCGTGCAGGCCGCGCGCCTCGGCGCCGACGCCGCGCGCCGCCAGCGCCGGCAGCGCCGCCGGGCCGGCCGCCGCCGCCCACGCGCGCGGCGCCGCCGGCGCCGCCGCGCGCACCACGCGCGCCAGCATCCTCTCCCGCTCGCTCGCTCCGCTCCGCTCCTCCCGCGCCGCGCCGCGCTCCGCTCCGCTCCGCCGCCGCCGCCGCCGCCGCGCCGCCGCGATCAATCTCCGCCTGCCCGCCTCGCGCGCTGCCTGGCCGCCGCAGCGCTCGCGCCGCCGCCTTACGCGGCCGCCACGCGCCGCGCGCCGCCCCGGCGCCGCCGCGCCGCTTAAGGCGCGCGCACGTCGCCCCCAGCGTGCACACCGGCGGTTCCGAAACGCCAACGGGCGCGGCCGTTTCGCGCCCTCCTAGCTAGCTAGGCTACTAGCAGCAGCAGCAGCGGCACGAGGCGGAGGAGCAGGAGCCGGATGAGCCCGGCGGCGCCGGCGGGAGGGACGCGCAAAACGGTTTCGAGCGCGCGCGCGCGGCGCGGCGCGCGCGGCGCGGCGCGGCGCGCGCGCGGGCGCGGGCGCGCGGCGCGGGCGGCGGAGGCCGCGGGAGCGCGGCGCGCGGCGGGCGGGTCTTGGTGCTTTCTCTGGTTTGTTTTCTTGAGCAGGTTGATCGAGCTCAAGTTGAGCTTGTGCGTTTTGAACGAGCAGCTGGCGGAAGCGAAGCGCCCGGCCCGGCCGCGAGAGCGGAGCAGCGCAGAGCAGGGCAGAGCGGAGCAGAGCAGCCCGGAGCGCGCGAGGGCGGCGGGGCGATGCGGCTGCGGCGGCGGCAGCGCGAGGCGTCGCGGCGCGCGGCGAGGGCGCTCTCGAGCGGAGAGGCGGATGGCCTGCAGCAGGCACAAGCCGCCGCGGACAAGCGGAGGCAGCGCGAGCTGCGCGAGGCTGAGAACAGGCGGAAGCGGAGGCGGCAGGCCGCTGCGGCCAGCAAGCCGCGGCACCTGGGCCGCGTCGTCGTCGTGGGGGCCGGCCTGGCCGGCCTGGCGGCCGCGCAGGAGCTGCAGCACCGCGGCCTCCAGGTGGTCGTGCTCGAGGCGCGCGCACGCGTCGGCGGCCGTGTGCATGCCGCGCCGCTCGCCGGCGGCGCGGCCGGCGCGGCCGATCTCGGCGCCAGCTTCATCCACGGCATTCAAGAGAACCCGATCGCACAGCTGGCCGAACACTATGGCAAGGGCCTTTTCAAGCAGGAGGACAGCGCGTTGCACGATGCGGACGGCCGCCTCATGGGCCGGCCGGACGACCGCTTTGCCGAGGACATCTTCAACGAGGGACTCGAGGCCGCCGCCATGCAGCGCCGCGACCCGGCACGGCGGCCCAGTGCACGTCGCGTCGGCGATCGCCGCCAGGCCGGCTCCGCGCGAGGCCGCTCCCGCGTCTCGGGCGCCGACAAGCAGCCTGCAGCCCAAGACGGCGCTGCCGCCGCCGCGGCTGCCCCTACGCGCCGCTCGCGCCGCCTTGGGGGCGGCAAGGCGCCCTCGCTCGTGCTCATCAAACATGACGTGGACCGCGAACGAGACCGCGCGAACGAGACCGACGCGGACGCCGATGCCGACGAAGCTGCCTCGCACGGCAGTCGCGGCGCCGGTGCAGCCGGCGCCACTGGCGCGGCCAGCATCAGCGTCAGCTCTGGCACCGGCGCCGGCGCCGGCACCGTGGCCGCGGAGCCGCTGGCACGTGCGCCCGAAGTGCGCAGCGTCTCGCTGCAAGCTGCGTTGGACCACGCGCTCAAGGTCATCGTACCGGAGCTCACGGATCCGCAGCGTCGCGCGCTGGAGTGGAACATGTCCTACCTCGAGTACTCGCTCAGCAGCGACCTGGACACAGTGAGCAACGAGTTCTGGGACGCGGACGATGAGTTCAGCTTCGGCGGCGCACACTGCATGGTGGAGGGTGGCATCGGTTCCATTGCGGAGCACCTCGCCGCTGGCCTCGACGTGCGCCTTAGCTGCCCCGTGGCACGCGTCGAGTACCGCGAGCCGACGGCTGACAGCCACGCCTGCATCGTGCACACTTCGATCGGCGAGTCCATCGAGGCGGATGCCTGTCTCGTGACTGTGCCGCTCGGCGTGCTCAAGGCACGCTCCATCGCATTTGACCCTCCGCTGCCGCAGGAGAAGCTCGAAGCCATCGACCGCCTCAGCTTTGGCGTGCTCAACAAGGTCGTCATGGCCTTTGACACGGTCTTCTGGAAAGAGCGCTCGCTCATGGCCTACGCGAGTGCCAAGCGCGGCCATTTCCCCATGTTTTGGGACGCCACGCAGGCCTGCGGGTCGCCCGTTCTCATCGCGCTCGTCTCGGGCCGCACGGCGGAGGCGCTTGAGCGCGAGGCCGACGCCGATATCCTGGCCGAGGTGCTGCGCATCTTGCGGCTCATGTACGGCTCCGCGGCCGTTCCGCAGCCCAAGGACCATGTCGTCACGCGCTGGCGCTCTGACCCTTTTGCCGGTGGTTCTTACAGCTTCATCGGCGTGGACGCCTCGGAGGAGGATTACGATCTCATCGCTGCTTCGGTGTCCGCGGACCCAATGACAGAAGCGCATGCCACCCCGCGGGTCTTCTTCGCCGGCGAGGCGACCAACAAGTATTACCCCGCCACCGTACACGGCGCATTTATGAGCGGCATCCGCGAGGCGCGCCACATCCACTCACTCCTGGCGCGTCCGACGGAGGACCTGACACACCATTCTCGGTCCGCGGTGGATGCCTCCACGGGACGTGACAATGTCCTGCGCCGCCTCGGTGCCATCCAATCTGCCTCGGGCCGCCTTGCCGTGCCTCGACCGCTCAAGAGTCCGGTCGAGTCCCTCAGTGTGGCTGTCCTACGTCGCTACATCATTCACAATTATAGCTTCACGCCCCCGCCCCTGCCGCAGGCACTTGGCGGTGAGAACGGTGAGAACGTCAAAGCGTCGAGCGAGCAGCAGGAGGAGAATGATCCGGCGACCAATGGCCGTGGACCCTCACACGAGCCCCGCCAGCAGCAGCAACAGCAGCAGCTCGAGGCCTCCACTTGACCCGAAGCAACCTGATAGGTTCCCAATGATGACAATGACGACAAAAGGATTTGATTGACTCGGATTGTCCGTGAGAAATGCCCGCCACACAGGGGTGGTGAAACAGAGAGAAGGATGAATGAATGAATGAATGCATGAATGAACGAATGAATGACACAGGTCATGGCACCTACGAACGCTTTCGACGTTTTCTTGCTCTTCAGTTCGCCGTGCCAGAGTGCCCATTGAGGCTATAGAACTTCTCGCGCAGATTGGCGCGCAACTCGGCGCGCGAGGACTTGCCCATGCGACGCTGCAGCTGCAGCTGCGCCTCGCGGATCTCGTCCTCGGTCAGGCCGCCGCCGCCGTCCGCAACATCCTCCTCTTCGGCTGCTTCCAGAAACGAGGCGCCAAAGCCGGGACCGTCCGTGTCCAGGGAGTCCAATGCGTTGCTAGCATGCGTGGGCGTTGCGCCAAATTGGGCCAGGAGCCGCGCCTCGCAGGCTTGGTCCCACGCATCCATGGGCGACCGCACAGACGGCTCGTCCGCAGGCGCAGGGGCATCCTCCACCTCCACGGGCGGAGGCGGCGCGGGCGTGGAAGCAGAGATGGAAGCAGGCACAGGCGCAGGTGCAAGAGCGGGCTCAGGAGCGGGCGTGGTCGGCCTCTTGGCAGCACCCGCGGCGGCCGTCTGCGTCTGTGTCTGCGTCTGCGTCTGCTTCTTCTTCTTGTTCTTCTTCTTGCTCTTCTTGCGGGACTGCTGCTCCTTCTCCCGATTTTCCTCCTCTTCGAGAAGCAGGAGAAGCGACTCCTCGCTCTGGCTCTGAAGTGCGGCCTGCAGGTTGGTCCGCATGCAGGAGAGCGTGAGCCAAGCCAGAAGCTCGCCCGTGCGGCGACGCACCAGTTCCTCGATCCAGGTGTCGCGGATGCGGTCCAACAGAACCTTGCCGATGCAGTGAAGGAGCTCCATCTGGCCGTCTTTGAGAGTAGGTGCATGCCGGTCACTGGAACCGCCGCTCTGGCGGTTCAGCTCATCGCGCGCGTCCGCTTCCTCAGCTCGCTGGATGAGCAGCACGACATCGTCCAGGTTCGTGAGCAGGTGCGTTGCGCCCTGCAGCATGTATGAGTCGTTATCGTCGTCCTGGTAGTCCGGATCCTCACGTTCGCGCGTGCAGTCCCAGCACTGGCAGCTGTCCTCGCTTAGGCGCCGCTTGGACAGCACCATCTCACCACCAGTGCCGCCGTTGAAGGCCGTTGCGAGCGCGTCATGCTCGTGTTCGTGATCGTGTGCGTTTTCATGCGTGTGCGTGTGCGCGTGCGCGTGCGCGTGCTCTGCGTCGCCATGGATGCGGCCAGCGTCATCGTTGCTCGCGGCACGGTCATGTCCACCGTCGGCACCGTTCGCGGCCTGGGCGCCGGCGCCGTCAGCGCCATTTCGCTGGGTGCCGTCCCCTCTGAGGTGATTTATAAAGGCGTCATCTTCATCGTCGTCATCCTGGTCTCGAAGTTGCTTCTGTTTTGGCTGCTGCGCCTGCTGTGCCTGCTGCGCCTGCTGCTGCGCCTGCTGCTGCTGTTGCGCCGATACCGCGCAAATCTTGTACTCGTCAAGATCCACGGGGAAGTCGGTCGAGTCAACATCGTCGAGATTGCCCAAGGCCTCAGTGTTGTCCGCGGTGTCATTGTCATCATCGTCGTCGTCGTCGTTGCCCCCGTCTTCGTCGTTCGCGTCCAGCCCGTTGCTGTCAGCGTCCTTATCGGAGATGTTGCCCAGCGAAGGGTGACGGCGCTGGACGCCGCCACGACCAGACTCCTCGAGCCCCCAGAGCGTATCCTCAAAGGCGCCCAGCATGAAGGGGCGAAAGTACTCAGGCGCGTACTCCTCGTCTTCCTCGAGCTCATAAGGGTCCATGAAGCCCACAAGCAGGTCGAGCGCCTTGAGCACGTTGCCGCGACAATCGCGACAAAAGTATAGCTGCTTAAGGTGCTCGGTGAGCTGGTCGCTGAGCTCGTGAATCTCCAGGCGCGCGATGCGCTCCTGCACCTCCAGGGGCATATCGTCCCAGACCTGGATCCACGGCTCGTCCATGCGCGGATTGGCAAAGTGCAGCGGGCATCGCTGCCGCTTGGAGCTGCCCTTGCGCTGGCTGAAGTATGCCTGGTTGTTGAAAGATGCAAAGAGTTTCGCGATCTCCTCGGTGTCTTTGAACTGCGGTCGCAGCGAAAGCTCCCCGTTCGCGGTCTCCAAAAACAGAGCGCTCATGATGCCTGGCTTACACAGCCTAGCGTTCTCCAGGCTCTGCTTGACCTCGCGCACGCACCCGGAGCACCCAATGTCCTGGTTGTACTTGGCCATTAGCTTCATGATGGAGTTGCGCGTGCAGCGCAGGCACTTGCGCGCGTTCTCCTTGGACAGCTGCGAGAGACCCTGCACGATCTCCCTGTCCGCTGGCGCGCGGTCCTGCTCGTCCAGGTGCGCCTCAGGGTGCTGCAACATCGACCTCCGCTTCGACCTCTGCTGCATCACGGACATGGTCTCGTAGGCCGGGTCCCGCGCCGCGCGCGCGCGCTCGCCGCCCCACGCGC
The DNA here is from genome assembly GCA_013306675.1 of Thraustochytrium sp. TN22. NCBI lineage: Eukaryota > Bigyra > Thraustochytrida > Thraustochytriidae > Thraustochytrium > Thraustochytrium sp. TN22. The sequence goes on along the minus strand of JABLUY010000022.1, from coordinate 19,568 downwards.
CGCCCTCCCCGCCGCGCCCTCGCTCGCGCTCGCGTTCGCGCGGCACGGGCACGAGCTCGCGCTGCGCTCGCCACACCTTGCCGCCACCGAAGTCTTCTCCGGAGCGCGCGCCGCGCCGCGCCGCGCCGCCGCCGCGCGCGGGCTGCGCTTCCCGCGCTTCCCGCGCTTTTCGCGAGGCGGGCCTGGCCGCGGCCTGCACGCGCCGGCGCGTCTTGGCAGGCGGGCGCTGCAGCTGCAGCTGATGATGATGAGCGAGCGCGGGCTGCACCCCGGCTACGAGCGGGCTGCTCATCATTTGTCTGGCAAGCCGCGCCGCGAGGGCGGACGAGACCGCGCGAGGTCCCCTTGGCGGCTCTCGCGGGTGGTCGAGCGGCGAGGCGAGGCGAGGCGAGCCGAGCCGAGCGGCAGGGCGCACGGGCCGCGTCCCTCGCTCGGCTCCTGGAGCGAGGGAAGGACCCCGTGCGGCGAGCTGGTGCGACGCGAGGACCGTGCGGTGAGGCGCGAGCGCACGCCCTTGTCTGAAGGCTTGTCAAGGCCAGCGCTTGACGCTGTCGCTGCGTCGCACCGGCCTTTATCACTTGGCTTGAGAATCGAGGCGGCTCGAGAGGGTGCGTAGAAGTAACGTTAGCTCGTGGTCGAGAGACGTGTGCGACGCGTATGGTGATGGGCGCAAAGGGCGAGTTGAGGTGTGTGAGTCAAGCCTCGTGCGGTCTTGCTTTGTTCGTCCTCTTGTCGAAGCGCAAAGAGCAGCAAGCTATGTTTCTTGATTCTGATAGGCAAGCTGGCGAGTGAGAACCAGGGCACGAAGCGCAGGTAGCCGCAGGGTTCGCAAGCGGAATCCGTCCGTCAGCGACGTGCGCCCCGCTGTCGTGTCTCTGCACAGCCTTATACGAGCAGAGTAACAAGAACGAGGAGCTGGCCTTGCTACGAGCTGTTGGCCTGGGGAAGCCTTTTTGGCGGCGCCCGACGATGATGTAACGCAGTCGTCGGCCTCTGACTCGTCCCGCTCTCGCCGTTCTGATTGATTGATCGTCGTAGCCCCTGTCGAAGTCGCACCAGCGGTCCCTCCCGTCGTCGTGGCCATGAGACGAGAGCCACAAGACGGAGACCGTGGCCAGACAAGGAACGAGCGCTCTACTACTACCCTCTGCGCACGATGCTCGCGGCGCGGGCGACGACGGCGGCGGCAGCAGCAGCAGCAGCAGCGCGCCGGCGTGCGGCGCGGCCGCTGCTGCCACGCGTGCGTGTGCATGTGGCGGGCATGATGGACGTGCCCGGCGTGTCGTGCGCGCGGGTCTCGCGCGCACAGCAGCGGCAGCTGCACGCGGAGCGGCCACGGCCAGGCCCGGTGCCGACGGAGACGATGCTGTTCCGCGTCACCAACCCGGAGCTGCTGGCCGACCCGAACCGCTGGAGCTCCTGGGTGCTCGTCGGGCTTGTGTGGATTGTGGGCGGCGGCTACTACTTGTGGCTGCGGCGCCAGGAGATGGCGGAGGACGCGGCCATGGACGCGGCCATGATTGGGCCTCGCAAGCGCAATGGGTATTACGAATGAACGAAGAAACCTTGATGTACTTTGATTTTGCTGCCCTCGCATTGCAAGAGCGCGACGGCAACACAACAACGCCCACATGCAGATGATCGATGATCTTACCTGCACTGCGGCTCCTCACACGCGTGGTACACTTTGTTGTATTTGAACTACTAAATTGCATACGTCAGCCGCACGGGTTCACCTGGCATGCCTTGCCACGGGGGTTCATCTCTGGCTGGTCACTCGCGCGAGGCTGCCTGTGCTTTCACAGCTAGCTCGAGGAGTCAACCTTGATCAAGGACTTGCGCGGGCGCGGGCGAGGCTTCTTGTGAAGCTCGTTGGCGACGATGACCTCCTGGTCGGTGAAGAGATCCCACTCTTCCTTGTCGGCGTCGGCGGTGCGCTTGACGGCGGTGGACTTGACGAGGACACAACGCTGCGCAGAGACGTCAATCTCCTGGGCCTTTTCCTCCGGCACAAGCTTCCACTTGGGGCGGCCGCGGTGCTTGGCGTACTTGAGCTCCTCGTCCTCAAAGGTGCCGGCCTGTTGCAAGGGCGCCAGGCGCACCCAGAAGAGGTCCGGGATGTAGGTGAGCACAAAGTAGAACTGGTCCGGCTGGCTCAAGCGCGTGCGCGAGAGACAGTGCTTGGCCACAGTCGTGTGCTCGGTCTCCTGGTCGGCTTGCGCCAGAAAGCGCTCGCGCGCCTGCGCGCAAGGCTTGGGCTCCAGGCGAACCACCTGGTTCACCAAAAGGCGTTTCAGTTTGGACGGGATGAGCGGATTCATGGCGACGGCGACCGTGGACCGCAGGCCGCCCGACACGGGCCCCGCCGGCGGCGTTGACCGCGGGCCGCCGCCCTCGCCGCCGCCGCCGCCGCCCTCGCCGCCACCCTGGTCACCAGGGTCGCCCTCCGCAGGCAGTGTTCCCGTCGCCTCCTGGTAGCGCCGCATCTGCTCATTGTACACGCGCATCGCCTCGTTGTACTGTGCGCGGTCGACCTCGGCCTTCTTCACGTATTTTGCGCGATCCGCGTCGCTCATGTCGCGCCAGGCCCCGCCCATGAGCTTGCCGATCTCTTGAAACTCCGCCTCAGGGTTGTTGCGCTTGTACTCCTCTCGCATCAGCATACTGAACTGCAGATACGCCGTCATGGGCCGCCGCGGCTTCACCGGCTTCGTCGGCACCTCCGCCGGCTTGCGCAGGGGCCGCGTCAGGTCTGCCCATGTCATCACCCCAATGTATGGCGATCCCACCAAGAAGAACTTCACCTGCACCTCGCCGCCGCTGAACAGCCGCACCTTTTGCCCGCTGCGCGTTCGCGCGCGCCCGTCGTCCTCCGTCTCACCCGCCGTGCTCGGGTTACTCAAGCTGCGCTTCTTGCGCGTGCCGTGGTGCGACGGTGCCGGTTCGTCCGTCGCGCTCTGCGCTGCGTCCGTGCTCTCTTCCACTTCCAGCGCCTGTTGTCCGCTGCTCGCGACCGCGGCGCTGCTACTCCCGGCCCCGTTGCCGTTGTCGTGGTCAAGGCTCTTGCCGTTGCTCTCGTTGGTGTTCGCGGCGGCCATCTCCTCCTCCTCCTCCTTTTCTACTTCCTCTTCGAAGAACTCTGATCCAGGCTTGCGCGCTTTGAATGGCCCGCCACAAGCGCCTTCCACGTCGGATGCAGCTAGCGCATCGCTGAAGATGCGCACTTTGACGCGTCGGTCGACGCCCCAGCCGCCCTCGCTCTCCACGCTCGCCTCGCCCTCACTGCACATTGACATTTTTCGGCTTGTGCCCTCACTCTTCTCGTCAACCTCCATCTTGGCTGGAGATTGCGGGTCTGAGACTTTTGCTGATGCCGTGGATACGACACCGGCGGAGTCCTTCTCTGCAGGCTTCGCTTCAGCAGCCTCCTTCTCCTCCTCGCTCTCCTTCTCCCTGACAATGTCCTTCGCCTCCGTGGTGTTGTTCTCCTCTTTTGACGACTGCATCTCAACGTCCCGATCCTCGTCCTCCGGCTTGGCCTCGTCCTCGGCCTTGACCTTGGCGTCAGGTTCGGCCTGGATCCCGGTGTCCTTGGGCGTGTCCTTCTCCTCCTTGCCCTTGGATTCCTCCTCGTCCTCCTCCTCGTCCTCCTCGTCCTCGGCCTCCTTCTTGGTCGGAGACCGAGAATGAGGCGGGCGGGGCTTGACAGTTTCCTTCTTGGCGGCCGCAAGGGCATCGTCGTCAGCACCGTAGGCCCAGCACTTGGGCACCACGTTGACGCCAGCGAGGCGCTTGGCCGCGAGCTCGGCAATAGGCGAGGGCGGCGCGTCGGGCTTGCGCTTGACGAGAGGCCGCACCATCATGTAAGAGGCCACAGACATGTCGGCCGGGTCGTCGGAGAAGCTCCAGTGTCGGTACGTCATGATCTCCGTGAGGTTCTCGAGGTTGGCGTCGTCGTGGCCAAAGCCCCAGCACTGCTGCAGATCCTCAATCTCGCGGTCCACGTGGCGAATGGGCTCGGAGCGCCGTGGAAGCCGCAAAATGGTGCCCTCCATGAGCGGGACGGTAATGTTCAGTTCCGGAAAGGTGCGCGCGTTGATCTGGATGAGCTTGCGCACGTCGACGCCGACCTTGAGCGCGATGGAGCGCGGCGACTCGTTGTCGAGCGCCTTGTACCACAGCCCGTTCGAGCTGGCCTCCCCCAGCTTTGCATCGCACGCCACGAGCGCCGCCGTGTCGCGCGAGAGCGTCGGCTGCACGCGCGGTGGCGAGTGCGCCAGCGGGTCGACAAAGCTGGGAAAGACCGGGATGCGCACCATGGTGCCCTTCTTCAGCTTGGAGGTTTCCTTGAGGCCCTCGTAGATGCGTCGATTAAAGAAGACCAGGTCGCCTGGCTGGATGCCGAACTTGCGTGCCAGGTCGCGGCACGTGGGCGTCTCCTTGTCGTCCACCTTGTGCCACTTGAACCGGCTGCAGGCGCCGCGCACGGCCGGCACGCGGTCCGCGGCCTCGTCCGCGCCGGGGCCCACAGCCGCGCTGGCCTCGCTGCCGGCGCGCGCCCGCGTCCCGGTGCTGGCTATCTCGGTGTCCTCCGCGCCGTGACCGGCGCTGGCCGACACGCGTCGCGGCAGCACGCGCCGCTTGCCGGGCGTTTTATCCACGGTTGACCCGGTCGTCGTGGCCGGGCTGTCACGGCCTGCGGCGGTGCCCTTAGCCTCGGCCTCGGCCTCGGCAGCGGCCGCGGGCGTACGGCGCTTGAGCGAGCGCGGCTGCAAGACATTCACTGCCGCGCCGCCCTCCTGCGCAGCGGCGGTGGCGGACGAGCGCGCGGTCAGGGCGCAGCGAGAGTCGCCGTCGAGGTCCAAGCTGGGCATGACGGGCCGCGGAAAGTGCTCCACGGAGCGCGTCGGTGACTGCATGGGGATGGTGACCAGGGGCACGGCCGGCGTGCCGGACTTGATGGCATTGCGCTGGTGCTGCAGCTGCAGCTGCAGCTGCTGCGGATCGGCCTTGTGCGTGTAGCGCGCGATGGAGCCGACGCGCACAAAGCCCTGGGACTCGTAGAACGGGATGGAGCCCTCGGTGGCCTGCAGCACGACGTAGTTGTAGGGAGAGTCTTCCTTCTCGAGGTCGTCGAGGATGAGCTTGACGAGCGCGCCACCGCAGCCAAGGCCGCCCAGAAGTGAGAGCTCCGCGACGTGGGGCCAGATGACGCCCTCGTTGTCCGGGTCGCCGTCGCGGATCTCGGCGTTGAGCGCGGCCGCCAGCTCTCCCGTGCCGTCCACAAGGCGGTCCATCCACCATTGCGTGGCCGGGTCCTCCGGGTCCGTGCTGTGCATCCCCATGCTGTGCAGCGATTCGAGGCCGACGCCGCCCGTGTCGAACATGAGCAGGCCGGCCTCGTCGCTCAACGAGTCCCACCGGAACCAGCGCTGCCAGGTCGTAAAGGTGGAGATGGTGATGAAGCCCTGCAGCCAGCCCTCCTTGCTGGTGCGCACCGTGTAGCCCGTGATGGGGTCGTCCAGATCCAGGCGGTCCGCCATGTACTCGATTGACAGCGGCTTACCCGTGTGGATCGGGATGAGCTGGTACGGGATCTTGGCGGCCGCGTCCTTGGCTTTGAGCTTGTCGATCTCCTCCTTGCACCGCGTCTCGAAGCGGATCGCCGCCTCGTTGCACACCTGCAGTAGCTCGCCCAGCATCTTGAGCCAGACGGCGCGCTCCGAGACGCGCACCAGGCTCGAGCCCTCCAGGTCGCGCGCGCACCGCGGCACGTCCTCCAGCTCGTACAGCGGCTCATCGAGCGCCGCCTGCAAGTTGCGCCTGGTCAGCGCCATGTTGCTGCCACGGCCGCTGCCGCAGCCAGCGCCGCCGCCTCAGCCAGCGCCCACGCCGCTCGCCCGCGCCCGCTTCGCGCCGCGTCGCTTCGCTTCGCTTCGCGCCGCCCGCCCGCCGCGCGCCAACGTCCGCGCGCGCGCCGGTCGTTAAGTCGGCCTCGCCCGCCTGCTTGCCGCCCTAGTCGTCGCTCGCTCGCCGCCGCGTCGCCGCCGCCGCGCGCACAGCGCGGGCCGCGCGCCGCGCCGCGCCGCGCCGCAGGCGGGGCCGGCCGCCGCCGCGCGCCGCGCGCGCCGCGCCGCCGCGCCGCGCCGCCGCGCGCCGCGCAGCCGCACGAGCCGCACGAGCCGCCTCGGGCGGGCGGGCGGGCGTCGAGGGTTTGCCTCGCCGCGGCCGCCGCCAAACTGCCGCCCAAACGGCGGCAAATTCATCCAGGCCGTGGCGCGCTCGCATCGTCGTGCCCGGCTCGGCCGCGCGCGGCGCCGCTGCGCGGCGGCCCCGCGGGCGGCGCCGCGTGCCGCCCGGCGCCGCGTCCCGCCCGCGAGCCGCCGCCGCCTCGGCCGCCGCGCGCCGCCCGCGCGCGGCCGGCCCGGCGCGGCCGCGGCGGTGGCCAGGTGGCGCTGCCGCGCCAGGATGCGCGTAACTTGAGCACGCAGAACCTGAATCGGTGCAAGCCTTGGCGCGCGCGGCGTGGCCCTGCGGCGGCGCGTGCTCGCCTGCGGTCGCCTGCCTGCGGTCGCCTGCCCGCCTGCCACGGCGCGCTCGAGCTGGCGGCGAGCATGGGGCCCGCGGCATGGCTCGTGGGGGGCCTCGTGCTGGCGACGCTGGCGTCGCGGCTGTACCTGCGCAAGCGCGACCTGCGCGGGCTGTACGAGGGCAAGCACGTGGTGGTGACGGGCGGCTCGGAGGGCGTGGGGTTTGAGCTGGCCAAGGCCTTCGCCAAGGTCGGCGCCAAGGTGACGATTATGGCGCGCAGCCAGGACAAGCTGGACAAGGCCGTGGCGGAAATCGAGGGCGGCGAGTGCAAGGCCGTCTCGGCAGATGTTACCGACTACAAGCGCATGGAGAAGGCCCTGCAGGAGGCAGAGGACCTTCAGGGCGGCGCCCCCATCTCCGTGCTCGTGCACGCGGCCGGCCGCGCGCAGCCCGGGTACTTTTTGGACCAGGACGTGTCGGTGTTTGAGAGCTCGATGCGCCTCAACTACATGGGCAGCGTCAACTGCGCCAAGCTTGTGGCGGACCGCATGGTGCGCGCCGGCACCAAGGGCGAGCTCATCTTCATCTCCTCGGCCGCGGCCTGCGCCTCCTTCCTCGGCTACGCCTCCTACGCGCCCACCAAGTCCGCCCTGCGCTCGTTTGCCGACGCGCTACGCAACGAGCTCAAGGGCTTCGGCATTCGCGTGCACATTGCTTATCCGCCGGACATGGACACGCCGGGCTTCCAGGTGGAGGCCAAGAGCAAGCCCAAGGAGACGCTCAAGATTAGCCCGCCCGACGTTTACCCGCCGCAGGCCGTCTCCGACTCCATCATGGACGGCTTGGCACGCGGCGAGTACCACCTCCCGTCGCCGGACCCGATCCAGAACCTCCTCATTTCCGCCTCGACCAATATCACGCCGCGGGGCCGCTGGTTTGTCTTGGAGACGCTGGTCTCGCCCATCGTGTTCGTCATCATGCTCATCTTTTGCTCACACGCCGACTCGTGTTCCGTTCCGTACGGCAAGCGCAAGTCCAAGGAGCTGCTCGCCAACTCTGGCTAGCTGGAGAGCGATCGGAGCTTGGCTTTTCCTTCGTCGATACGTGCGTACACGTGTGTGGCCTCGAGCGCATGCGCCAATCCAGATATGCGCCAATCCAGATGCAAAAATATAGAGGCCTGATTTTTGTACGTGTGCTTGGAATGAATGAATGAATGAATGAATGGATGGATGGATGGATGGATGGATTTGCTGTTGGCATTGAGCCGCGCGCGTAATCTCGCAGGCGTGCACGTGTTGTGGTCACGATCAAAATCCAAAATTCGTGTGCAGCGCCGTCGAGGGCGCGGTCGTGCTGGCGTGCTGGTGTGCGGGCTTGCTTTTGCGCATTGGAATGCGCGCTTTGGAGCGCGAAGAAGGAGATGAGCCTTGCAGACATAGCGTGCCTTGCAGAGGCACCGAGCTCGATCTCATCCTCCGCTCCGATCTTGAACTCTCTTCTCTCTGTCTCTCGCTCGCTCGCTTATCGCTCCATCTTCTCTCTCTCTCTTCTCTCTCTCTCTCTCTTGTCTCTTCTCTCTCTCTCTCTCCCCTCTCGTCCTGGATCTGTCCGTCTGTCTGTCTGCCAGCGTCACGTTTTCTTTCGCGTGGACGACAACGACGAAGAAGAGCAACGTGCTCGGCTGGCCGCATTGCCACTTGCCCGCCGCCGCTTGGCTGCTGGCGCGGCTCGTCGTTGTCGCCGCAGTCGGAAAGACGGTCGTACTGCTTCGCAAAAGATTCAGCCAGCCATAGCTCGTGGCCAGCCTTAGCTCGTGGCCAGCCATAGCTCGTGGCCAGCCTTAGCTCGTGGCCAGCCTTAGCTCGTGGTCAGCCTTAGCTCGTGGCTGATGCGGATGGTGATAATGATGAAGTTGAGGTTGATGCGACGGCGTCGAGCTGGTGCTGTTGCAGCGCGGTGTCGGCACCATGAAAGTTGGTGATGTCATACTCGGTGACGATGACAATGGTACAAGCAGCGTCCCAGTAGGCGTAGGGACGCGACTCGAGCAAGACGGTGCCGCCCTCCTTGGTGAAGCGGCGGAGACGGACAGTGTGCTTGGTGTCCTGCAGCGAGGTGAGCGCAGTCTGCACGTCGTCCTGGTGGAGAAAGTCGGTAACGTTGCGGCCAATGACCTCGGTGTCCGAGAAGTGAAGAATTTGCTCGCAGGACGTTTTGGAGATGAACTCGACGCGGCCGGTGGCGACCTCCACGCGCCAGGTGAGCACGCGCGGATTCTCGTTGAGCATCTTGTGGAAGTCGGGCAGGACGCCGAGCATGGAGGTGAGCTCGCGCTGGACGCTGTTGGCGGTCTTCTTGGTGACGCTGAGGTCCTCCTTGAGGCGCTCACTCTCCATGGTGGCCGCCTTGGCCTGGGCGAGGGCCGAGTCGAGGCCCTGCTCGGCCTCGATCATCTTGCGCTCGGCAGAGACGCGCATCTCCTTTTCGCGCTTGAGCATGAGCGTGGGCAGGAGCGAGGAGCTCTCGATGAGGAGCTGGCGCTCGGTGGCGGCGCCAATGCGGATCCAGCTGCCGACGACGGGGAGCTCGGCGGCGTTGACGTCGATCCAGCGCCAGACGACCTTGCGCTCGTGCGGGCGCTCGTCGGCCTGCGCGAAGATGGAGGCGAGGATCTGGCCGCGGAAGGTGCCGCGGTCGGCGGCGGCGATGTGGTCGAGGATGTCGACCTTGCCCTGAGCGATGGCCTGCATGGATACGCCGAGGAGCTGGCGCATGGGCAGCGAGGCCTCCTGCACGTAGGCGTGCTTGACCTCGACCTGGTCGGCGTCCATGGAGCTGATGAGGTTCTGCATGAGGAGGTCGTCATCGTCCATCTCGGCGGCGGAGCTGCCGAGCGTCTGCTCGTGCAGCTCCTGGAGTTCGGGCACCTGCGCGCCGGGGCGCGGGCCCAGCAGCACGCGCACGTTGACGAGCAGGCCCGAGGTGATGTCGTAGACCGCGTTGAGGTGCTTGGTGGAGCTCTCCTGGCGCCAGCCGTTCACCTTGAGGGACATGGACACGAGCGCGATCTGCGTGACGGGCTTGACGATGTAGTCCTTGGCGCCGGCGCTGACGAGCTCCTTGGCCTTGCTGAGGTCGTCGTCCGTGGACACCATGACGATGGGGATGTCGCGGATGCGCTTGTCCTGCAGGATGCGCACGAGCACCTCGCTGCCGCTCAGGCCGGGCATGTTGACGTCGCACAGCACGATGTCGAACTCGTGCGGCTGCGCGTACAGGCGGTTGAGCGCGTCCGTGCCCTTGAGCACCCACTCGTTGCGGATGTTGAGCTGCGTCAGCTGGTTGGACATGAGCCGCGCCGCCACCTCCTCGTCGTCCACGATGAGCACCTTGATGTCGCTGGCGTTGGACGCGCGCTGCGCGCCCGAGGGCGGCGCCCGCGGCGCCCTCGGCACCTTGGCCCCCTCCAGCAGCCGCTTCTCCACGGTCTGCTCGCACTCCTGCAGCAGCCGCTGGATCTCCTCCAGCTGCAGCGGCTCCAGCGCCAGCGCCGCCGGCTCCGACAGCGCCTCCAGCAGCCCGCTCAGCGAGCTCAGCACCGCCCCGTACGACCGCACGGCGCCGCGCGCCGCTGCGCCCTGCTCGCCGCCCTCCTCGCCGCCGCGCGCGCGCGCGCCGTCCGCCTCCGCCATGGCGGCGTCCCCCGCCGCCGGGCCTAGCCGGGCCGGGCCTGGCCTGGCCGGGCCGGGCCGGGCCGGGCCTGGCGGCCGCCGGCCGCGCCGCGCCGCGCGCCGCCGCCGCCGCGCCGCCGCGCCGCCGCGCCGCCGCGCCTCGCGCTCTGCCGCGCCGCGCCCGCGCGAACGACTCGGCTCCGACTCGCCGCCTGCTGGCCTCGCAAGCCTAGCCTAGCCTACCTAAGTCAGTATAGTTCGCAGCAGGCACGCAGCTGCCAGCTCGAGCCCGCTCGTCCGCGCCTCGCGGCAGCGGCCCGCGCGCTCTCCTGCCGCTCGCCGGCCGCCGGCGGCTCGCCCGCCCGCGCTGGCGCAGGCGGCGGCGGCGGCAGCGCGCGCGCCGCGGGCGCGCAGGCGGCAGGCGGCGCTGGCAGGCGGCGCTGGCAGGCAGGCGGCAGAGGCAGGCAGGCAGGCAGGCCGGCAAGACTCACAGACACAGGCAGAAGCCGCCGCCGAAGCAGCTAGCTTCGCCGCGGGAGGCCGCGGGGCCGCGCTGCTGCCGGCGGCGCCGCCGCAACGAAAGCTCGAGCTGGCTGAGACTCCGCTGAGTCACGGTGGGCCGAGAGGTGGTACGAGTTTGACCTGGCCGCCGCGCCCTGCCAGGCCAGCAGTGCAAGCTGGCACGCCCAGTCCCGCGGCGCCGCGCTGCTGGCCGGCCGGCCGCGCGCAGCCTGCGCACGCAGCGCAGGCGCGTCGCGCCGCGCCGCGCGCTCGCCGCCGCGCGTCTGTTCTGGCCGGGCTGGCAGGGAGGTAGTAGGTCTGCTCCGCCGGCCGGCCTCGGCAGCCTCCTGCTAATTATCGCGCCAAGTGCGTTCTTGCTGCAGTGCCTGATGTGTGCGCAGCGACCTCAACTTCAAGGTCGGGCTCGCTCGCGCTCGCTGCCACGGCGCGCTCCGCTCGCGGCTCCGCCCGCCCGCGCCGCGCCGCCGCAGCCACGCACGCGTGGGCGGCCAGGCGGCTCGCTCGTGCTCGTCGCTCGCTAGCCTAGCCTAGTATGACCTGTGAGGCGGCCAGCGAGCACAGACTTAACTTAGTTTAGGCCTAGAGCGGCCGGGCCAGCAGCGGGGCAGGACCAACCCGAAGCCGCCACTGCAACCGTGCCTGGCGCGCAGGCCCGGCCGCGTCCGTGAGAGCCCCGCCGAGAGGCAGGCCGGCCAGGCCGGGCCGGGCAGGGAGGTTGGCTTCCGCTTGACCGAGGTGGTGGCGAAGGCTTCGGAAGGCCGAGCGCGCCCAAGCTGCTGCGGCGTCGACGCGGTCGACAGGCGGGGCGCCTCGAGGCGCCTCGCGCGGACCTCGCGCGTGGGCTCCGACCCGCGGCAGGCCGAGCCCGAGTCAGGCTAGGCTACTCTTGCGAGAAGCAGGCGATGCGGTGAATGCCGATGAAATCAATCGCGGCGGGCGGGGAGCGAGCTCGCGAACAGGAGAGCAGCGCGAGCAGCCTGACTCAGCTTGCGAACAGGAGAGCAGCGCGAGCAGCCTGCCTCAGCTAGTTACGTACCGTGACGGCCGCGCAAGAGTCAAGCTCCTGGCAGCGCCGCCTGCCTGCCTGCTGTGCAGTGGCTGCAGCGCGGCCACCAGTAGCTCAGTCAAGGCTAAAGTTATCGCTGCAGGCGCGGCGACGCGCGGCGGCGCGGGAGCTGCGAGATCGCCGCCGACGGCGAGGAAGGCGGCATCATGGACGCGACAGGCACGCGGCTGCTGCCTGGGCGACGCGTGGAGGACCTGAGCGCGGAGGAGCGCGAGGCGCTCATGGAAAAGGTGCGCATGCAGAACGCCAAGGAGGAGCAGCTGACGGCGCTGCTGCTGAGCGGCGACATGCGGGGGCTCACGCTCATGAACAACATCTCCCAGGCCACCTTCGACGAGGCCGTCAAGGAGAACATGGAGGAGTTTGGGATGTCGCGCGAGGAGGCCATTGAGGATGCCATCGAGCAGTTCGAGCGCCAGGGCGCCTCGCTCGGCGGCGTGCGCACGGCCGTGGACGCCGACAACGAAGACGAGGCCGAGGCGGACGAGAGCAAGGCGGGCCAGGCCGAGACGACCTCCGGCGCTGCCAACGACGTGGCAAGGAACGAGGTGGCGGATGTGTCTCAGACCAACAACAAGGACGAAGCTGCCGAGGCCGGCACCGCTGCCGCCGAGGCCAGCCTGAGCAGCACGCCCGCAGAGCAGCAGGCTGAGTCGCAGTAAGTTGATGCGACCGCCTCGACTGGTGTCTGCTGGCGTAAAGCAGAACCTTATTCTGCCTCCTGATCTCTCGTAGCCTATGTTAGTTCGCCCTGACAGTGATGACTGTGAGGCCCGGCCGGCTGCCAGACTCGTTGGACAAGTGTGGCGCTGGGCTTGTTCTCACTTGCAAGAAAGGTTTTTTTCAAGCTCTTCCTTCTGTGTTGGTCTTCTCCGTTGGGCAGGTAACTCGCCTGGTTGCGAGAACGAACTTTGTACGTACACTTGCGTTGGCTGGGCTGCTTTGCTGCTTGCTCTCACCACCCACCCACTCCGGCAAGGACTCACACACAGTCAATGTGACTGTCTCATCACCATCATCGCCAACGGCCGCACCCTGGGCATCCAACGGTCCTTCCGAGCACGTGGCCGTGGCACGCGCACTCAACGGCGGGGCTCAGACTTGGTTGCACGGGTGCACATGACAGGGAGGAGAGGGGCCGAGGGGTGGCGGGAGGGCATGAGCGCGCGAGAGCTGGGCTTGCGGCTTATCAAGTCGTTGCTTTGCCTGTCAAGGTCAGTCTTGCACGCCTCGCCTCGCATCGCATCGCATCGCCTCGCATCGCCTCGCATCGCCTCGCCTCGCATCGCCTCGCCTCGCCTCGCAAACGGGTGCTCGGCCTTTGTTTTTCTTCAAGTTGGCTTGACTTCTCCAGCAGGGGCGGGTACGACCAAGGTGGACGGACGGCGCCGGACGGACGGCCCGGCCCGGGGCGAGAGCTCGTCTTTTTCTGCGACAACTCGCAGTTTTCCTTGCCCATGACCGATCACCGATCATTGCCAAGTACAGTGTAGCCTGGCTGGTGATGGTGATGGCTGCTCTGCACACCCTGGCCAGCAGGCCAGGCATCGTGCCGCCGCCTTCATCGCCATGACTCGGATGCCTTCACCGTGTCGGCATCCCGAGGGCGGTCGGCCGCGACCCGAAGCCGTTTCGCTCCTGCTCGGCGCACAAAGGATGAGGCATTGCACGCACTGGCACTCTGGCTCCGAGCCGAAGCGAGCCGAATGGGGCCCAGGGGTGGACCAAGCAAGCAAGGATGGCAAGCTCGAAGAGCTAGGTACTAGCTAGCAAAGAGGCGAGAGCTCGGCGAGCTGAGGGAATTGAGCTGCGCACGGCCTCTCCGCAACCGAGTCCCGCACATGGCGAAGGAAGGTGTCCGTCCGTTGCCCGGCAATGCGCACCCGGGCTTGCGCAGAACCGGACCCCGATCAGGCATTCTGCTTCTCCAGCGAACTACCTTTTCACCCTCTACGGCGCGCTTCTGCTCGGGCAGCATTGAGCCAGCTCGCGCGGCGCACGCGTGCTGTGAGGCTGGGACCTTGCGTGGGAGTGAAACCACGCCATCAACTGACCCTCCTGTCCGCGCGCCTCCAAGTTCTTCGCTCCTCGCCACCGACACGCCCTCGATAACAGCGCCCGCCGATGACACGAGGCCCTCCGCGCTTCCACCTTTCGCCTCGCTTCGGCGAACCTCGCTTCGGCGAACCTCGCTTCTGCGAACCTCGCTTCGCCTCGCTTCGCTTCGCCGCGCCGCGCCTTCTTGTCTGCCGCGCGAGAAGGCGAGAAGGCTTGCCGGTGGTTCGCCCCACGCCACGGACCCACGCTTGGCCTCCCTGTGGGCCAACTGCGCGCTGTGCACGGGCGCCACATAGACCCCACTGGCCAGACGGACGAATCGCTCCGAGCGCCCGCCACCGCTGCAAGACTTGTCAACAACAACAACGACAACAAGGCAAGGCAAGGCAGCGCCCGTCCGCCGCCGCCGCCGTCGCCCTGCGTCCCGCGTCGCGCGCCGCGCCGCGCCGCGCCGCGTCGCGCCGTCCACGTCGGTCGCGCGTCCCAGCCAGCCAGCCTCTGAGGGCAGACCGCGGCAGCGTCCCAGTTGAGAGGGATGATGGGGCACCAAATGCTCGGCGGTTCCGGGCGGCCAATGTGCGCGGCGCCGCTATCGGGGCGCAGTGGTCGGCCAGACTTGCGCCGATCGCAGGAGGGAGACCAGCAGGGCCCGGGCAGGGCTGGGCACAAGCAGGGAGGCTGGCAGGCGGGCCGCGCATGGGGACCAGAGCCGCCCTTCCGAGAAGCGGCGCATGCAGAGCCGTGGGAGGTGCGAAACAGCGCGCGACGCCCGATGGTCATCGGGGCGCGCCACCTCCCTCCAGCCGGGTGCCGGATGGCCAGAGACAAAGAGACGCAGACAGACCCGCAATCGCCCAGGCCACGCTCGCCGCGCGCGCGAGGAGGCCCCGGCGCCAGCGGACGATACGACAAACGCGCTCGCCCTCCAGGTGTTCGTCGCCAACAACAACAGCAGCAACAGCAACAACAACTATACAAGCGGGACGACGCAATGCTCGCACACAAGCCGAGCGCTAGCTCGCTCACGGTCTCCATCACGCACGTCGATGACGACGTGCTCGTGGATCTGAACGCCGCCTCCTCGCCCAGCGCCTACCGTCACGCCTTGGAACGCCGCGGCTCGATCACGGGAGTGAGCACGGCGGCGGCCCCGGACGCGAGCCTGGCTGCCGCCGCCGCCGCCGCCGCCGCCGCCACGGCCGTGTCCTCCTCGGGCGCCGCGCACCACCGCAAGCGCGCCGTCTGCAGCCCGGCCGGCGCCAGGTCGCCTAGCCGCAAGCGCCTGCGCGACGAGCAGCAGCCGCACCAGGCATCCATGACGGTCTCCTCGCCCGTCAAGAG
Source organism: Thraustochytrium sp. TN22 (assembly GCA_013306675.1). NCBI lineage: Eukaryota > Bigyra > Thraustochytrida > Thraustochytriidae > Thraustochytrium > Thraustochytrium sp. TN22. The sequence continues at coordinate 4,376 of JABLUY010000022.1, read as the reverse complement.
GCCCGCGGCTGCGGACGTCAACGTCGCGCCGCAGCGCATTATCGAGGAGGAGGACGCCGACCTGCGCGGCTCGCTCACCTGCGCCATCTGCCTCGACCTCTTCCATAGGCCCTGCACGCTCGCGTGCGGCCACTCCTTTTGCCGCGAGTGCCTCGTGCGCTATGAGTCCTCGCAGAAGGAGGCGCTCCTGCGCCGCGGGATGCTGCAGGACCGCGCCAAGCTCCCGTGCCCGACGTGCCGCGAGCCGGGCCTCTCGTGTGCCTCGCTCTGCGAGAGTATCGCGCTCAAGCACATGCTGCAGCGCTGCTTCCCCAAGCACGTCGCCGAGCGCGAGAAGGAGGGTCGCTTCGAGGCTGACCGCCTGCGTGAGGCGCTCCTGCGCTCCCGCGAGCGCCTCGTGCACTACCGCCACCGCCGCGCGCGCATCTCCCACGAGCTTGCCGCGCTCCGTGACGCCTTTCTCCGAAAGCGCGAGGAGCACGATGCCGTTCTCAAAGCCTGCACATACGAACTGCGTCGCGCGCAGCAGGTCAAGGCCGCCCTCGACTGCGGTCCCGGCAACTCGGCCTCCACCTAATGAAGCACCATTGGCACTGGCAAGCAGGCGCAATGCAAGCCACACGCAAAGCAATATGCAAGCAAAACGCAAGAAGTAGCCGCGGGCGGCCGCCTTGCTTGCTTGCATGCTTGCTTGCTTGCTTGTGTGCGTCTCCCATGCAGTTGCAATCAGTGACCGACCTGGCTCGCTTCGCAGCCCGCCGCCGCCTCTTTAGCGAGGCCGCGCGCCGGCCTTTCCGATAGACAGACAGAGAGACAGACAGACAGACAGACACGAGACAGCTGACCACAATGACAGAACCTGAAAGACTATGACGCTCTGTTTCCTTCTATTGCTTCCAAGCGCGCAAGAAGCGCACCCTGCGCACCTCGCCAAAGAAACCTTGACCGCGTACCGCACCAAGCATACCCCGAGACGCTTCGTCCTTTTCATTCCCAGCCGAACATCAACACCACGCTTCGCTTCTGCTCAAGTTCTCGCTGGAGTCTTCGCCCCTCGTTTAATTTGTCCGACTCCAACTTTGGGCCTCGCATGTCGTCGCGCACCGTTTCGGTGCACACGCTGTGGCTCTGTTTTTTTTTCTCCAGTAGCGAAGTGACCCTGACTGGTCGTACGCGCCGCGCCACGAGCTCGCACACACGCACTGCACGCGACGCACTCTGGTCCTGGACTCGCGCGCCAAGCATCCCTCTCTGGCCAGGCCTAGGAGCCGGATGGAAGTCAATTGGGCAGGAGGCCGGCGAGGGGCCGGCCGGCGCGCGCGTCCCGGCGAGCACGCTCGCCACGCTCGCCATCGCGTGTAAACGCAGGCGCCATGGCGCGCGGCGCACGGCGCATGGAGCGGCCGGCGGCAGTGGCGGCAGCGGCGGCAGCGGCGGAGGCGCTGCGCGGGCGGAGGCGCCTGCTGGACCTGGACCGCTTCGCGCCGCCGCACGTGCTCCTGCTCTTGCTGGGCGGCGTGACGTGCTCAGACGCACGCGAAATCATGCCCACGCCGGAGGGCAAGGAGGACGCCGAGCGCGCCGGCCACAGCGCGTCGCTGGCGGCGGGCGCGGGCTACCTGCGGCGGCGCGCGCAGCAGGCCGCCGCGCTCGCGCAGGAGGCCACGACCACTACGAGCCAAGAGGACGAGGGCGGAGCGAGCGCGAGCGCGGGCACCGTGGCCATCGTGGTGGGCGCCCTGGTGGCCGTCGCCGTCGTGGCGGCGGTCCTGGTGACGCTGGCGCGCAGGGGCCGCCTCACGAGCCGCGTTGGGCTCCGCTTGAGCTCGTCAGGCGCGTGGCTTTCGTCCTTCGCGCCCCCGCCCGGCCTCGGCTTTGACGAGGACCAGGACCAGGACCAGAGCCAGAACCGTGACCACGGACGCGACTACGACGAAGAACAGGGTGAGGGGCGTCACGGCGCAGAGCTTGACTTTGACTATGACGAGGACAGCGACCAGGGGTCGCAGGCGTCGTCCCCCGCGGCGGCCGCGGCGGCCGCGGCGGCCGTGGCGGCCGCCAAGGCTGCTGCGGAGGCGGCCGCAGCGGCCAGGGCGGCCGCGGCCGCGGCGCGCGACGAGTACAGGGCAAGCGGAAGGCCACGGCACCACCACCACCACCACCCGCGCAGACACACGGAGGGCCAGCTCCGCGCGTACGTGGCGGACAAGGAGGACATTGGCTGGCCGCCGCAAGCACCTCGCGAGCGGCTGTTGTCCTCCGCCTCCACCTCAAGCCATGCAAGCCAAGCAAGCTATGCAAGCCACGCAAGCCATGCAAGCCATGCAAGCCACGCAAGCCATGCAAGCCACGCAAGCCATGCAAGCCATGCAAGCCAGCGCAGCTTGGCGCGCACCCTGGCCCGCGAGGCGACACGGCCGCCGCCAGGGCTGACTGATGACGAGGACAACCAAGACGAGTCCGACGCGAGCCGCAGCGCGACGTCTTCGAGACAGTACAGCCAGCGGAGCCTGCTGCGCGCCATGCGCCCGCGCCGGCAGGACCAGGCCGGCGGCGACGACGACGACGGCGACCGCGACGGTGACCGCGGTGGCGGCAAGCGCAGCCGTCGGTGGGCACGGCGGTCCCGCTCGGCCACGGCGTCCGAGCCGGAGTCCGCGCGACGCGCGTCGGCCGCGTCCACCGGCGCAAGCATGCGCACCCTACTGCGCACGCTGTCCCGCGCGCCGCCGGGCCTCGACGTGGACTCCGCCTCTGGCACGCCGGACCCGTCTCGGCCGCGCGGCGTGTCGGGCGCGTCCAGGGCGCCGCCGCCCGGCCTCGACTCGGCCTCGGACTCGGACCCCGACGCAGCCGCCGACGCGGACGTGGACGAGGACCAGGACGAGCACCAGGACCTGAACAACTACGACTACGCCAGCCACGCGGCGCGCCTGCTCACCAAGCGCGCGCCGCCAGCGCCGCCGGCCACGCCGCCGCCGCCCGGGCTCGGGCCGCGGGCCTCCGCTCCCGCCTCGCCGCCCGTCGCGGCGCCGCCGCCCGAGGCCGTGGCCGCGCTGCGCGCCACCACGCGCCAGCTGGGCCGCGCCATCAACTCCTGGCGCGCGCGCTCGCAGGACTCGCAGGCCTCGCAGGCGTCGCAGGCGTCGCAGGCGTCGCAGGCCGCGCAGGCCGCGCCCGCCGCCGCCGCCGCCGCCGCCGCCGCGGGCTCGGAGTCTGCGCGTCCCATGGCCTCCGCCATGAGGTGGTCGCGGCGCGTGCCGGCGCGCGGGCGCGGTCCCGGAGATCGGGACCGCGGCGGCGCGGCCGCGGCCGCCAGCGCGGGCGCCGGCTCGGCTCGGGCCGCGCGCGCGAGCCGCCGAGGCCGCCGGCGGCGCGCCGCGCACAGCGGCGGGCGCGGCGGGCGCGGCGGCCGGCCGGCGGCGGGCGCCGCGCGCCCAGCGCGGCAGGCCGAGGCGGCGCCGGCGGACGGACGGCCGAGGCCGAGGACCGCGCCCTGGGGTGTGCACAGCGCGTACCTGCGCGCGCCCCCGCAGCCGCAGGGCGCCGCGTGTGACGGCGCGGGCATGTCCCCTGTGGCGCTGTGGAGAGAGAGGTGGCGGACGACGCTGGCAGAGGACGGCGGGGAGGGCTAGGGGGCGGCGTGCCCGCAGCGGGCCCGCAGCGCGAGCTGCCGACAGGGCCGCGGCCGCGCGTGTGGGCCCGCGGCGCGCAGTGGCACACCCCGCGCGGAGGGGACGGCGCCCCGGCGTCGGAGGGCGGCAGGCGCGACCCCGGCGGCTCGGGCGAAGTCGCCGAGGCGCGCGCGCGGCGCAGAGGCGACGCCTGCGCCGCGTCCCTCGGACGGCGGCGCCCATACTGGCTGCCACTGCTAGGTCCAAGTCGCCAAGTCCCGGTCAACGCCCTGGTCTGGAGCGCGGCGGAGTTCGAGTCCACGCCGGCGGGCAGGCCCTCGCGCGCGGTGGCGAAGGCAAACCGCAATCGCACCTGCATGGGCGCCGGAGCAAGCCGCGGCGCGACGCGACTGGGCAAGGTCACCGTAGCCGGGCTCGGGCTGAGCGCAGCGGCCGCAGCGGGACTCGGCACCTCAGCGGCGGCGACGGCCTCGGCAGCAGCAGCAGCGGCCACGGCGGCAGGAGCGAGCGCCACGTGCAGCGGGAGGATGTCGCGCATCACGGAGCAACCGTCCATCTTCGTGGGCCACGGCGGCGGCCCCATGTTCTTGCTGGACGCAAAGAAGAGCGGGCCGTTCGCGGCGGGCGACAAGCACTCGACCGCCGCCAAGCAGCTCACCAAGCTCTGGGATCGCCTGTACGGGCCGGACGGCGACTACGAGCGGCCCGAGGGCATCGTCGTGGTGTCGGCGCACTGGGAGG